>JASCZI010061716.1:0-17114 GCA_036250425.1 Stylosanthes scabra | reverse complement strand
AAGTTTGTGCTATTTTGTGACAGTCAGAGTGCTATCCATCTCAGCAAGAATCCGACGTTTCATTCCAGATCAAAGCACATAGAGGTGAGGTATCACTGGATACGTCCAGCGCTGGAGATGAAGGAGTATGCACTTGAGAAGATCCATACTGACGACAATGGTTCAGATATGATGACTAAGAGTTTGCCTGCAGTGAAATTTGATTCATGCAGAGAGAAGGCGGGCTTGGTGGAGCAGCCTAACCCCACTTGATTTGGTGAGGGGGAGATTTGTTGGATGGGCTCCCCAAACAAGTGGGGGCCCAAACCAATAATAATAATAATAATAATAGAAGAAGAAGAAGAAGTATTAGGTTTTGAGAAGAAAAGAAAAGTAGAGAAAGAAAGACAGCCGCTGTGCGGCAGGAAGAGAAGAAGAAAAAGAAAAGAAAAGGGTGGTTCCAATGTGCACATCTTGACTTGGTAAACTTGCTCCGTTTCTTATGAGATTTCAGTATGTTATTCCTGGTGTAGTGTTGAACATTAGGATATAACCTGCTAGTGTTATTGCCTTCTCTTGTGTCTGATTTGAGATACCCACTTTGTGGAGGATTTATGTTGATCCCATCCGTTGTGATGATGTATTTTGATGATTGTTGAGATACCCTAGTGCTACTAGGAAGACTGATTGTGTACCCATTATTATTGATAGTGGAAGATTTTACTGGACTAGGTCCCGTGGGTTTTTTGTCCCTCTTTTGGGGGTTTTCCCACGATAAAAATTGCTTGTGTCTCCTGTTATTAATTTCTGCATATTATCTGCTGCTTGGAGTATCTTTGGTGTTGCCTATTTAACTGCACAGGTTGTGGGAAAATTATTTTTGGTGCTTCCGCTGTTAGATAGGTTCTGTTTGAACCTGAATTTTCCCAACAGGTTTTTACCTCTCACATTGAGAGGATTTTCCAGCCTATTTTTATTTTTCTGGTACTCGATCGCTGCCACTGTTTTATCATGTATTGTCATGCCAATTATTCTCTCAAGAAGCTATTTCCAATCATGCTTTTGCAACAGAAAAAAGAACTTCTTTTCCAAAAAAGAAGAAAGTAAGAAAGAAAGTACTTTAAACTTACACTTCTCCATTCATAACCCCTTTAACGTGACCTGTTTGAATAAAGCTCAAGTATGACACAAGTTTGAAGCGACAGGTATGTCCCCGAACCAGGAAGCATGAGGAATGCACTTTTTTCCAAAGTGTGTTCAGCAGCACAGTTGAGTCTCATCATCATGTTAAGAATGAACAATTTGATGAAGAGAACAACGGCATAGAAGGTGACAGAGTATTATGACTTGTCATTTTTTATTGATTTATAACCATACTTCATCGTGAAGTAAAAAAATATTACCCCATCATAGTAACCACTAACAGTTTAAGATCTTGTATTTATTGAAGCAACTGGTAACCTTCCTATGTTTCAGCATATTCTGATTGGACATGGACAAAGCAGAGGCAAACTAACAGAATTTGTGTATTTCTTTTTTCATTACAAAGACACTCTGGAGTTGTCAAAATTTAACACTTAAAATTTCCAACTAGAGTTAGCTAAATACTTTCATCATGAAATGGAAGGTTCAAATTACCATTTAGGATTTTATGGGGAAAAAAAAAGAAAGAAAAAGAAACTGCACTTTTTAAGCATCTCTCTATTTGCTTTTATTTGTTGTTGTCAATTGTCAAAATCAGATTCCTTGATGTGCAAGCAACTACTACTAGCCACGATTCCTGTGTTGATCATCTCGGAGTTCAGCTCCATAGTCCATGTACTGGTCTCAACTATATCCTTTGTGGTTTACTTCTGCTGCTTTAAGATGGCCCATTTTTCCTATGAGAGTCCTTAGCCTCTGCATCATTGAATTCTTTTCTGTCAGTGCAAGAGTAAGACAGGGTGCATCTGCGACGAATCTGTCACAAAATATTGATCTCATTCTCATGAGTTTAGCATGCATGTCAGTTAGTTAGTTGGTCAGTTATACTTGGTCAAAGGAAACATATCATGCTTGTAGTTCAAATTCAAAGACATTGTACACTGTTCATGATTAGCTTGATTTATATGCACTTCATGACAAAGGTTGCTGTTGTTGTGATCATCATATCATGGCTGAAGCACTTGTTGTTGGAGCTTTTCTTTCTGGCTTCACCAACGTTATTATTGACAGGCTCATTTCATCTGAGTTTGTCAACTTGGTGGTGGGCAAGAAGCTGAACGGACAGTTGGTTGAAAGGCTCAAGACTGCTATCTTGGCTGCCAAAGCTCTCGCTGCTGACGCTGAGCAGAAGCAGTTTGGAAACGAACTTGTGAGGGAATGGCTTGATAGTCTCAGGGATGCTCTCTACACTGCTGATGACTTGCTGGATCATGTCTTCATCAAAGCTGAAATTCGCAGCAGGGTACGCACTCGTCTTCCTCGCTTCCTTAATATGTCTAATTCGAAGACGGTGACTAAGATAGAAGAGGTGGTTAAAAGAATAGAAGATCTTGAGAAACTCAAAGATACCCTTGGTCTCAAAGAGATTCCAACAGGTAGCTCCTCATGGAGACCCCCGTCTACTTCTCTTGAAAGAGGGACTGTGTATGGCAGGGATGATGACAAACAGGCCTTAATCAAGATGCTAAATGACAACAATGATCGTAAGTTGTCTGTAATCTCTATTGTTGGTATGGGCGGGGTTGGTAAAACTACTTTAGCACAATGCCTGTACAACAATGAGGATTTGATGAAGGGATTTGATCTGAAAGCATGGGTTTGTGTTTCTGAAAATTTTGATATCATTGAGACTACAAAGAATGTTATAAAGGAGATCACTTCTGGTTTTTGTAGTCTTGACGGCTTCAATTTACTAAACTGTCAGAAAAGAAGTTCTTGGTTGTTTTGGACGTTATTTGGAGCAACGATGGCGACAAATGGAAAGGCTTTATCACTCCTTTTCAAGATGGGAGAAAGGGAAGCACCGTTCTTCTAACTACTCGCAAGGAAAATGTTGGTCCAATAGTCCAAAATTATAACTCTTACTTTCTCAATGGACTCTCAGATGATTATTGCTGGTCTATTTTTGCTGACAGTTCATCCTTTCCTGAATCAAATGGGAGTTCAGAACTGGAAGGAATAGGTAGAATGATTGTCAAGAAGTGTGATGGCTTGCCCTTAGCTGCAGAAACACTTGGACGCTTGTTGCGCTCAAAGCATGATGTTGAGGAATGGAATAAAATACTATTGAGTGACATTTGGGAATTTCCTGTGACAGATAGTAAGATTCTTCCTGCATTGTTAATAAGTTACTATCATCTCCTGCATATTTAAAACGATGCTTCGTTTATTGTTCATTGTATCCCAAAGATCATAAATTTGATAAGGATGAATTAATCTTGCTATGGATGGCTGAAGATCTTTTACGACCGACCACCAAAGAGAAGAGACTTTCGAAGAAGTTGGTCGTGAGTGTTTTGATGACTTGGCTTCAAGACTGATTTTCAAGCAGGTAGAACATAGTGAGAAGTATTTTGTGATGCATGATCTCATGCATGACCTGGCAACTTTTCTTGCTGGAGAGTTTTATTGTAGATTATCAGAAGAACTTGGTGAAAAGGAAGAGATGAGGATTCTAACTCGTCATTTGTCATGCGATTATCCAATCTTTGAAAAATTCTATTCCTCTTATAGAATAGAATCTTTGAGGACATTCTTGTTTATCAATAATGCTCAATTTCATACTAGGAACGAAAGATTCTATTCCTTCACTTGGACAGCTTCCATCTCTTCAGTCCCTTCGCATTGAAGATTTCAGTCAGCTCAAGAGTATTGGCATGGAGTTTTACAAGAATGAAGGCGATCAAAGCTCTTTGCCTATTGCACCATTCTCCTCACTGGAGCTTTTGGAGTTTGGTAACATGCCATGTTGGGAGAAGTGGTACTTACCTAACTCAGAAGCTTTTCCTCAGCTTAAGAGCATTCAGATAAGAGACTGTCGAATTTTGAAGGGAGATATGCTTGATCGCGTGTTAATGAGAATCCTTTCTTCCTCATCGAATGCTTTGAAAGTGTGCAAACTGGAAATACAAGAAGGTAATCAAGGATGGGGTAAAGAGATGACACTTGATGGGGATAGTTTATCAATCAGGGAATGTGAATCTGTGATGGAGTATGCAACAGTCATCCACCATCTAACTTCCCTCCAAGAAATTCACATCTCAGGGTGTTCATCTGTTGTATCCTTGGGGACCAATTGTTTACCCAAATCTTTGCAAAAGCTCACAATCTTGCATTGCAGCAAATTGGAATTCCCTCAGCAACAGCAGCAGAAGTATGATTTCGTAGAGCTACGTGTAGAACACAGCTGTGATTCACTGTCCTCATTGTCATTGGATGCCTTTCCGAATCTCCAGAATCTCCAGATAAGAGGGTGTTCAAATCTAGAATCAGTTTCAATGTCATGGCAACCACACACTGCTCTTCAACATCTCACCATCTCTAAATGCTCCAAATTAGTATCATTGCCATGTGACATGAATAGTCTTCTCCCAAGTTTACAGTCTCTAGACCTACGAGCTTGTCCGAACATTTGTAGGTTGCCGGAGAGTGGCTTGCGGCCGAACTTGAAATCACTTACTGTGGGAGGTTGCCAGCAACAATTAAGCAGTCTATCATGGATGGACAACTTGGACACCCTCTCATCTAACCATTGATGGTTCTAACTGTGAGAGTATCATGTCATTCCCAAAGGTGGGTTCAATGCCTCACCTTAACACACTGCATCTCTTTCGCTTTCCAAATCCGGAGACATTGGAGTGCAACGAGCTTCTCAGCCTCACTTCCCTCCAACAGTTACATATTTCATTCTGTGACAAGTTGGAGAATATGGCAGGAGAACAGATGCCATCCTCTCTGTTACTACTTCAAATTAAAGAGTGTCGTTTGCTTGGAGAACACTGCAAGAAGAAGCATCAACAAATTTGGCCAAAAATTTCCCACATCCCCACCATTCAAGTCAATGGCAGCCAAATTTTTTGAATAGAGATTTCTGAACAGGTAATTATCTAACCTTCATGTTTGTCATGCTGCCACAACATTAGCTAGCTGAACTATATGGCAACAGCAAAATTAAGCATTGAGATTTTTTAGTAACTTGTGCAGGTAGAATGTGAATATGGCTGAGATGTAACCCTATACCTTTGGCTTATATATTTCTATTTAATTTTAAGTTCAGTTGAGGTAGTAATTAGGCTGGATTGATGTGTTGGGAACCAGAAACTGTGATCTCTGATCTTGGCTTCATGTTATTGACAAGCAAAGACACGATGGAGAAATTTGGAGTGACATTTATCATTGAAAAGCTTTCGTTGTTCTCGGTATATTTCTTTATTCCTAGCTCTCTATAATTTTAGTTTTGCTGGTTTTGCACAGATAAAAAATAAATGATAGGTTGATTTGTGGAAAGAAAAGAGTTATAAAATGGTGTTCCTGTCTTTGCCACTTCTTTATGATCACAGAGTTAGCTGTTTTGTTGGAAGATTAATGTAGGATAGCAAAAAGAATCAGCATGCATGAGGTGTATAAGCTTTCAAAATAGAAGGATCAAGTTATTTGTAATACTAAGAGGCATACTTCTGTAAAAATACCTGGTGTGGTCAAGATTCAAAGAATATGATCTTTCACATTTAAAGATGATAATCCTGTACCTGAAATAGTCATTAGGAGGTGAAATTGTAGTGATGCCATCAGAGAACAATTTCATTCCTATCAACTTAATGGTATGTGCACTTTGTACATATATTAAGCCCCATAGAATCAAAATAAATCTACTATTCTTACATGTGGGATTTGATCTTTTGGGACTTAATTAAAGAGGATAACTACAAATACATAGGGTTATTGTGTATTGGAAATTTTTTCTTTATAACTTGGTAGTATTATGACCATCAATCACTTTAGTTTCTTTGTAACTGCTCTAGTTTTGCTTTGAGTTCCTGTTTTTGGGTGTGATTTCTTTTCACTCCTGACTCTAAAACCAAACCAATGATCCAACATTGTGTTCATAGGTTTTCACATGTGTGTGTGTGTGGTTTTTGTGATGATAAACATTAAGTCTCAAAATGATTTTTAATTTGTGTTTCAGAAGATACATTGAGGATCAAGCAGCAATTAACCTGAGTGCATAGCAGTTTTGGAATGGATCTTGAATGACAGTTTCAGTCAAAACAAGCATCAGAGATGTAGAGTCATTTTTCACCATTTTTCTTTTGTTTAATATTATGTATCATGTGATCATGATTTCAATTTTTTTTTGTTAACCAATCCATTTATTATTTCAGTCTTATCAATTACCTTCTGTCTCAATTTTTAACATAGTACAGTAGTTTAATGCAGGAAGCATAATCTATATATAATACCAATGAGCAGTGAAAAGTTTAGCAACTTAAGTTTCATATATTTAACACCAAGTGTAATTAAAACATCACAATGCACAAAGGATCTGATCTCTCAAACCTTACAAGCTTAGTTTTACATTGCAACATCAATAGCTCTATGTTGCATTGGATTATTCGTTGAACTAATCTTGGACAATGATGATGATGCTGGTTTGAACCTCTTAGTCTTCATTCTCTTCTTGCTCCTTGCTAATTTCTTCTCCAAGTCCTTAACCCTATCTGTCAAATCTGATATCACTTTAAATTGTTCATTCCCAGCATCAAGCAACCTGTTCATCATATTTCTCAGCTTCTCATTTTCTTCCAATAATTCGACATCAGCATTGTTGAGTTTCCGATTATGTTCAGCAACATGATCTACCTCCTTTGATAATGCTGTCTCTTCATTGTCAACACTGGTTACTTGTGCAGCAAGCTTCTCTTCATTCTCAGTTTGTTCCTCTTGCTGTACAAACATCTTTTTGTTCTCCTCTTCCGTGTGGAAGTCACTAACAAGTTCTGCGGCCCTTTTCGCAGACTCCACGGTTGGCAATTCAACTTCATTTCCAGTTTCCTCTTCACGTTCGATTTCTATATCTCGCTTCTCGTCACCTTTGAGCTCCTCTTCTTTTGAGAACTCAACCTTCACCCAGCCATCTGATCCCTCAGAAGATTGAACCTCTTCCCGCTCTTCCATCTGCTGTTCATGCTCCGGTTGGGTGTCTTTCACAACAAAGCTACATTGCTCTTCTGTGGCAGGAGGAACTGTTTCAGGCTCGTCACGCTTGACAAGTTCGGACTTTGTTTCGTCTTCATCAAGCAACACCACTGGAAGCTCCGTTGTATGTTCCATATCTTCAGCAAGCTTCACAGATTTGGACTCTACTGTTTCTTCTTCATCAAGCAATCCCACTGGAAGCTCCATAGTAGGTTCCAAATCTTCATGTTGTTGCTGACCCTCGGGAATGTCAGTTCCATCATCATTCTCCTTAGATTCAGATGCTGCAGTATTCTCGTCAAGCAACCCCACTGGTAATTCCACAATGGCTTCCAGTTCCTCCTGTTTGTGATCCGCTCCATGCTTCGAAAATCCTGTTCCATCATCCTTGTTGATTTCGGATCCTGCAATGTCCTCATCAACCAACCCCACCGGCAACTCCACAAGAGATTCCACATGTTCAACCTTTGTTTCCCCATCATCCTTCACAAATTTAGTTGTATCTTCATCGAGCACTCCCACTGGCATCTCTTTTAGCAGATGGATGCCTGATGAATCTTCTTTTGCTTTCTCATTTTGTTCTTCATTCTTGGAACTAAGATCAGTGCCATCCTCGTCTATAAATCTGGCAGGTAATTCTCGAAAAGCATTTGCGTCTGAATTATCAATGCCTAGGGAAGTATTGTCCACCTCTGATCTTCCTTCAAGTTCCACAGAAAGATCACTTGCATGGTTACCTTCATCAACTACTTCATTTGGTGCTACATTAGGTTCTGCTGCCACGTTCAATGCCTGATCAAGTGGTGACTGAAATTCAATTCTATCTTTTTCCATCCTGTCATCCTTAATACCAACAGAAGAATCCTCTCTTGGTACTGCAGCTTTTTCTTCATGTTGATCCTTCACATGTTCTTCATTCTGTAAATTCACCGAGAACTCTTCAACAGGTTTCTCGTCTACAAACTCATGCGTCTGCTGTTGAGATATCTTGGCCATTACAGAATCAAGCCTTTCTTGCAAGGATGTAAGCTCTCTTGCCAGTGATTTTCTTGTTTCCCTGAAACTTGGATGCAAGCCCTGGTATATATAAATTGAATACCATGTGAGCATAACATCGATCAAGGACAAGGAAGGTAACTAAGACTCTTAATAATCCACCTATTACTTAACCAAGAAAGGGAATTATACATATAAAATAAACAATAAATGTTGTTATGTGTTCTAATGCATATGTACCTAATTATTTGAAAATCACAATTATAGCACGCAGTTACAATGTTAGTTGTCCGAAGCCATTGCTAAGAAAATAGTGACACAAGTACATGTTACATGCAAAATTTTATTACCAAATCAAGGCATATTAAAACGACATTGCTGATTTGATATTAAGTGAATAGCATCAGTAACACATACCTGAATAGTATCCAACTTCAGCAGAAGCCTCATTATATTCTCACTAAGTGCAATCCTCTGCTTCTCATCATTTTGTAGATCAGAAGAGTGCTCAAACGCTTGAATACAATCTTTGACATTAGTCAACTCCTTACTAACTTCGGCTATCTGCTTCAACTTCTTCAATGGCTCCGATCTCCTCACTTGGTAGCCACGATATGCAGCTTGAATTAAGATGGCAGCATCAACATCTGATAAATTCTTTCTCTCCTTTCCACCTTCGCTAGTTGGTTTGCTCGAGTCATTTGCTTCATCCAGCTTACTAGCTTCTTCCATCGTGTTCTCTGCTTCATTTTGTGCCTTCTTCTCTTCAGTGTCTCCAACTGAACAATTCTCAACTACACCCTCGTCTCCATCGGTCTTATTTTCAGTCACTTGAATGGTTTCCACTTTTGGTTGAGCTTCCTTGCTGACATTTGGGGCATTCGGAAGGCCTGAATCCGGCTGTGCCGCCTTGTCATTGCTCTTACTTTCGTACAATGAGAAATTTACCTCTTTCGGCTTAACTTCTTCACTCATGTTTGGAACACTCTTAACTTCAGAATTTAGCTGAACCTTGTCACTCACGCCAGCTGAATGAGCCTCGGATGCTTTCTCACTTGCCGCTTTTGAATGCTCTTTCAAGGCAGGAGGACTTGGAGACCTTGAACTCCCATTGCTGCTTTTGCCATTCTTCCTCGGTAATGGATCAACCCTCAAACAAACAGGAGGTAACTTGCCATTTTTCCGTGGAGATGCTGATTGTTTATCCATGCCCGCCTGAGACTCTTTCTTCACCGAGTTCTCCTCAATCTGTTTCACAGGAATAATCCTTTCTCTCTTGGCACTTTCATTTGAATTGTTCCTCCCTTGATGCAATTCCACCTCTTTAACTGGGATCATCTTCTCATTAGTAACTTCCTTTGTTTCATCTGAACCACTTCTGTCTATGGATTCAACTGGATTCGATATGGTTCCGTTTCTAACACCATCAGTTTTAGGATTTACCGGAATGGACTTGAAGGTATGTGGCACCTCTTTGATGCGTCTCGGACTTGAATGGCTCTCTTGATTGCTCTCCTTTCCACCTTCCTCTTGCTTATTGTAGTAAGGCATCCAAAAGATAGGGAATGGGAATTCTGATCTCTGGTTTCCACTTTGGTTTTTGTTGTTCATTCGTTTTCCATCATCATAGACCCTTTCATTGCTCTCACTTTCCAAGTTCTTGTTTCTTCTTCCATCCCCTTCAAGAACCTTATTTGGTATGTGATTCATATCAAACGGTAACCATCCATTCCAAGTTCTCGGTTCCTGAGAATGCATTGGACTGCAAGCCTTCCCATCATGAGATATCTGATCCGGCTCGGCCTTCACCTCACCTTGAGAATCATCATTTGCTTCTCTGTTTCTCGTTCTTGTATACTCCGGTGGAATCCAAACAATTGGATATGGATAAGGATAATTCCTTTTCCGAATTGGCGCCAAAGCATCATCATTGTTCACTTTGTTTCCAGCATTATCAGGCTCTTCCTCTTCAATCTTCACACTTGTCTCTTCCTTCTGATGGCATGGATGATTTGTACAGCCGCAACAATGATAGTCTCTAGGCATATGCTTCTCATAATCATATCTAGGAAGCTCCATAGTGTAATGTGGTTGTGGTGCATAAGGAACAAAGAATGGTTCCTGATAACCACCAGAATAGTACATCGGTGATGACGGAAATGGAGCATGATGATGATAATGTTGTGGCCTGTAGTTGTAGCAGCCATGGAAATTGTTGTTGTGGGCACAGCAAACATTCATTGGGGTAGGGTAGTGTCCACAACAACCACCATGGTTCCAAGGGTGTTCATAGGGAAATGGTGATTTAGGTGGATGCATATTCATTTGAGGGAGATTAGGCTCAAATCCAGGATAGTAAAAAGGAGGGTATGGACTTTGGTTTCTCTGATATGGGTATGATGAGTCCATGCTTCTGCATACAGGTATCATGGTTTTGGTAAGGTTACTTGAGCCCAAATCCGAAAGTTCTGCATTTTACAAAAGGATAATAACAGGATTAACATCAATTTGTGAATTGCTAATAAAAATTGGAAGATGATTTTGAACATCAATACAAATACTTTAACCAAGGGGTACATCAAACACCAACATTTTCACATTTCTTCAGAAGAAATCTTTTCTATTTTATGGAACAAGACTTATTCATCTTCAGCATACATAGAAATAATAACCTACCTTCTCAATGCTACAACTAAAAACCACCAAAAGCACTATTCTTCAGCATCATTTTGTCATAAAACAACTCAACATTCAAGATACATATTCTTGATTTAAAGAAAGCAAGGAGTGATCAACATACTAATAAATCATAGCTAATTAATTATACATTTAAAGAAAAAAAAAAAAGACCAAGAATGTGTAACAATATCCAGCAGCAACAGGAATGATCTCAATGATATAGTATCATAATCTTAGCACTCATAGAGACATAACAACAAACACTTAACAAACATATAAAGAAAGCTGCTTCAATTTCATCATTAACTCTTCACTATACACTATTAACAAACAAGAACATGAATGAATGAATGAATGAAACAGAGTTCTTAAAGAGAATAGATTAGAATGGTAACAACTTACATTGTAAACGAAACACCACAGAGTATGAAGAAATGCAATGAAAAAATCCAGCCAAACGGTTCCACACGATCCAAATGAAAAGATTTATCGGTGCAAAATCAAAGCCACCAACCCAAAAAGCTGAGAATTTTTTGTAAGTGTTCTCCTTTCTCGATTATCAAAGCTGAAATCTTTTCTTTCTTGATTGATTGTTTGTATGTTAGAATTGAGACCCTTTTTATATTAAGAACAAATATGCTTAAAAATAGTAAAATGAGTTCGAGATGCTTCGCGCGTTTGCGAATTCATACAAAGAAAAGCAACTAACAAAATCTAATGCATGCTCTAGATTTTTCGTGTGGCTGCCACGTGTCACACCAAGTCATAAATATCCAAAAAGTCAAGAACCTTCTATGCCATTTTCTTATTTTATTTTACAGAATTGGATGAAGCTTCCATTTTGGTTTATTAGATATCTAATAAATTGATTTTCAAAGCACCATTTGATTAATTTTGGTTTATTGTTAATAAATTTTTCTAATTTTTATGTCACATATATTGGTTTTTCTATTGTTTTTAATCAATTTTTTTAAACACATGATGGATAAAAGAATTTCTAACTAATTTTATTATAAAATGATTTAATTTTAGAAATATTATCGTAAAATAATTAATCCCGGAAGAAATAAATAATCTCTCTAACAAAAATAAGTTTTAAAAATGTGACATTTTTTAGACATTAATTTGAGTATTTATTCTTTTGATTTTCTCTAAACTTCTCAACACCGTTATAGTACTAAAATAAAAAATAAATGTTTTTTATTTTTTGGTTAACAAAAATAAATGTTACTACAATGTTATTTATAATTTTTATAAGTAATTTTATGTAATTCTTTCTTTTTTTGTATTGAATTTTATGTAATTCTTGTCCCCAAAAAAAAAATTTACAACAAAATCTTACACCAATATTTTTGTTAGTCTGGACTTATAGATTTGAGCTAATATATTTTTGGTCATGGATTTGAGCTATTTTAAGCCTATGCAGTGTAACCCACACTTATAGTTGGGCCTCTAAAGAAGAACTTCCATACCAAAAAGAGAGATAAGTTCTAGAAGAAAAAAAAATGGAAGAAGCAAAGTGGATAGTCTAGGTTAGACCATGCAATATGTTATTAGAAAATTATTCGGTATGCCGCAAAAAACGCGGCATATCATATTCCACCGCGTTTTAGCTGTTAATCTTGATTGATTTTAATTATAAAATAATATATGATTAAGATTAATGGTTAAAAGTGCTAGAATACCAATATGCCGCGGTTTTCACGACATACCGGATAATCTTCCTATGTTATTAACTATAATGATGTGTTTCATAGTTTAAGATATCCAAATAAGATAACTCTATTTTTAACCTTGGAAGAAAAACTAATTAATTTTACTATCCTAAGTAAAGTTATATCCTTCTTAATTTTCTAAGATGTATATTTTATCGGTCGAGCAATTGAAGCAAGTGCAATAACATATTACGAAAATCATTTAAACCAACTTTTATCAAAATTGAACATCAATATATAACTAAATCACCACTTGGTAGTTTATGTATATTTTGAATAACTTATAGAGAACGTATGGGTAACAAAAAAAAAAAAAAACAAAATCAACAATCAGTCAATTTTATATTTTTCTAGAAATAAAATATCTGAAACCTAGAAAAATAAAACATTCAATTTAAGTTGTTAACTGATGTTACCTGAATTTTTATTGGTTACGTAGCAACGTTTAATATATTATGTTGATTTTCAAGTATAAGTGTATAGTAAAAGAATTTATTATCTTATTACCAAATTTCTCACTTTAATTGATAATTATTTTTCAGTTTCCATCTATCATTTTTGGTGTACAAGGGGAACGTGCAAAAGTTATGGGAAATAGTAACTATTCATTTGCATAGGTAAAAGTTGTAAATGGACAAAATCAAAAATAAAAATTCTAAGGAGAAGGCAACGACAAAATAATATGGAAATCAAGGAACCATTGAACCATGAAAACTGCACCAAAAATGGCAAGAGATGTATCATCTATGTGACTAGAGGAACCGCTGTTTCTTCTCTTACTGCTATAAATAAATAAATAAATAAATAAATAATGAATAAAATTCTATTACTCTCTTAGTATTATTCAATCAAGTTTTGCCTTATTCAAGTTTGAAAAGTAAGAATCTATATTATTGAAAGTGAAAATGTTTTGGAATTAGGTAAAAAAATTTAAGTTGGTGACTCATATGAAAATATTTTTTTAAAAAATGATAGTTAAAAATTATTAAATAATTTAAGTGATTTATAGGATACAGATATAAATGATAAAGATGTAGGTTTTATTAGAAGAATATGTGGATCCATATCTATATATTACTTTAATTTTTTTAAGATGTAAAATATAAAATTTGTATTATAAAAGAATTTTTTATATCTGTATGAATTTAGATTTTTTCGAATAATTTTTCAATGATTTAACATATTTAATTGATGAACATGATGAGATGAAATTATGAGATGCATGCTGAGAAGATATGATTGAGAAGAGAGAGTAGAGAGAGTTTGCATGGATTGATAATAGAGGTAACTTATTGGGAGCTGGTAAGGTAAATGAAGAACACATACATATCACCACATGTCATGCATGATTTGATTTTTGATTTGATTGAAGCAAGTAATGAAACAAAACAAACACAAAAATCTAAAAAACAAAATTCAAGTTATGTCTCCAATGAGAACAAGACACGTGTGCATGCAGCTCAGCCTTGGGTTTCTACGTACCCTGTTCTCTCTTCTCGTTTCATAGGACCACTAATATAATTAATCAAATATTATTATTAAATAAATATTTATTATTACAATTTAAAATTAATTCGTATTAGTATAATATAATGAATAGGGGAAAATTTTAAAAATTAAATGATCGAATGTGTCTAAAAATAATAATATTTTAGACAATTATTTATAGAAATTAAAAATTTTCAATATGAATATCATGTGTTATACTTTAGGAAAGAACCAAATTAAAATACATAAGATGAAAAAATATCATATCTAACTTAAAATCTTAATCTTAAGATATTAAATAAATAGATATCTTATCTTATAAAATTTTCACTTTTTTTTACTTTTGGAATAAACTCTCAAACTTGAACATCAACATGTGTGTCTCATAGCGGTGGAAACCACCCTACTCTTCCGGCTGACGTTAATGATTCTGAGTTCTGAGTTTTCTGAATTCTGAACCTTCCTTAGTTGCTCACTCTGCCACTCCTTCGATTTCAACAATAATCAACCTCATAGCTTTCACCTCGTGACTAACAAATCAAACACTTTTCTTTCTTTCTTTTAAAAAAAAAAAATCCCCTAATAATAGTTAGAATTTGTTAAATTTAAATAAATAAAACCATTGCTACTATTTCAATTCATAAAATTCATAAAGTATCAATTTCTTAATAAATAATTGATTATTTAGAGAAAAAAAATAATTTTATGATTAAGAGTCACATTATCTATATATAAATAGATAAATAAATAATATGATTCTTAATCATAAGAAAATAATAAATCAATTTTTCTTCTTTCTTTCTGTTAGACTAATTAATCATTTTGTAAATTTTTCCATCAAGAATTAACAACTAATAATAAGAGATAGAATGATTAATTTATCTAACAGAAAAGAAAGAAAATGTTCTGTTTGTCATTTTTATTCGTTAGGAAATAAATTGTCTATTTTCTAAAGTGGTTAAAAGGAAATTTACTCTAAATTTAATTGTGTGTATGTGCAACATTTAATAAAATTTGTTTATATACATAATAAAACATATATAGTATATATGCCTAATCTATGTTAGTTGTTGATTCATTTAAGCCATTTATTTATAGTTTACAGCTAATTAGTTTTTCAAAAGTAAATCCCACTCCAAATTTAGTTAAAAACTCGAAAGCCTAGTGTTTGAAGATCTATACTTTGTAGCTTAATTTTATATTAACCAACAACTGTAACCTCATGTATGTAGTGTATGCTAAATAAATAAATATTTTAACATTGTTATTGTGGCCTCTATAAAGACTCTAATTATTTAAATAATTACGTGCAATGGATCCACTAATGTTGAGGTATTAAAAAAAATAAAGAAAAAATCGCAGTCCGAAGCACTAAAATATCATCATTTATTTATTTATTCACATCCACCTTATATATGTATCTATATATCAATTCATTAATGTGTCCCTTTCATATGATCTTATTTCCAATCAAAACTGAATATTTGCCGATATGCTTTTGATATGAATGTTATATTTTTTTTTAAATAAAAAAAGTAAGATTATTATTATTATTATTATGAGTCACAATAATAATAAATGGAAGTCACACACCAATCCCACAAAGACATTTTGTACCCAAACAAAGATGCGTCCAAGAAGTGATAATTTTATAACATCAACCATTTTTGTTGTTGTGCAATCACATCTTGCTCCCACCATGTTCTGTTGGATCATGCTAGCCATGCAAACCAACTCATTTTTTATTTTACAAAAATATTAAATTAAAATTAAAACTAAAACTAAAATAAAAAAACTAGGAAGCCAACACATAGTTACGGATGATAACTCATATAAAATTTGGATAATAATTTAATCTTGAATCTATGAGTTATAGATAATAACTCATATAAATTTTGGATGATAACTTAATTAATGGTTCCTTAATGACTTTCTAACATTAATTCCGTATCACTATTCTACTAAAATTAAGTTGGTTTGGTCAACATATAGCTACCTAATTAAATCAACGTATATATACATAGAATCTCTTATACCCTCTCAATAAACATTTATTAATATAGAACTTATTAAGTTAATGAATCCTTAATTAAGTAGTAAAATCAACTATAGAAAAAAAAAATGTCTTCACAAATTTAAAATTAAAATTTGGTGTTTCATTAGAATCGAAAAGAAAATAGTAAACTAACAAAATGGTTCTCAGAAGTTTATATTATTAAAAAGTAACACTACAAGAATTTATCTCCTAAGGCAATCCTTGAAAAGTGATGCCAAAAGTCTGGAAAAATGATGCCATAGGCTAAGGCGACGCTTTTTTGGCAAGGGAGACGCTTATGGAGCTGTTGCCCATTCCAGCGTTGCCTATTCTCAAAGGCAACGCTTTTGGGTACCTAATGGGACGCTATTGGGTAAGAGAATTGGCATCACTTTTGAAATGATGCTGATGACTACCTAAGGAAGCGCTTTTCATCACCCATACCTACAAGAATAGGAGTCGCTTTTTACAGCTAAGGCATTACTTCATAAGTGTAACCCCATCATATACGTAAGACTACTTTTTATAAGCATTGTATATTCCCTCACTTTTTTGAAAAAAAAATTTATATTTATATATATATATATATATATATATATATATATATATTCTTTTTTTTTTCTAAAGCTAATATTTAATAATATGATTATACTATATAATTATGTATTTTAATAAAATTAATTAAATATTATAAAATAAAAATAAATTCATAATAATACCATACAATATTCTTTAAATTAAAAAATTATCCTTGAACAATATATATATATAAAAAAATAAACCAAAAGTACTCATGAATATAAATGAATATAAACAAATACAAGGATTCTACACCTATACTAATAAATCACCCCAAGTATTTACAAGCTATCACCCCAAGTATTTACAAGCTATAACATGTAAAAGAAGCCGTCTTCGTTCTTAACATCTTTATGGATTAGTAGTACATTCAATATTTTCCTGCAAAATTATATATAGAAACATTATTAGAATCAAATTCTTAGAACCAAAGAAGGGAAAAAATTCTTAGAATCAAGGCAGTC
>JASCZI010061715.1:0-17129 GCA_036250425.1 Stylosanthes scabra | reverse complement strand
TTTTTGGCTTTTTGTCCACTCTCCTTGCTTTCCTTGTTCTTCTTAGCTTCCCTTGGGCTCTTTCTCTCTATTTTGGGCCTGAAATTCACTAACACACACATCAAGGTACTAAATGGGAGAAGATTAAAACAATTCATGCACTTGGAAGCTAATTTAACAATTAATCATTTATGGACATAATCATGCAAGAAAGGGAAAAACTTGGTCAATCACTAGCAATTATGTAGAAAAAGTGTTGATGATGGTATCCTTTTAAGCATGAAATTATAGTCAAAAACCTCCTCATCAGGGCTAATGCACAATCCAAGTGGATGAAAACAACCACAGAGGGATCATTCATAGAAAGACAAACGATACTTACAAATAATAAGGAAAATATTAGTTTTACATTAAAAAAAAAAAAGAAAATATATATCCTATATATGTGAACTAAAATATGAAAGGAGACGTAATATTCGATCACTAAAGATCTTAATCAGTAGAAACTGAGATGATTTCGAGACTGCTTTATTTCTAAATCTGCTCTTACGTGTTGCAACATAGTAGGATATTTCTTTTTCTTCCCCACATACGACTAAATATTTTCCAAAGCTACCTAAAGCTTTTTCTATGAACAAAAATCATTTTCCCCAATATTTTCCTCTTAGATCCATCAAGATTTGAAACATCACAATAACATCACACAAAGGGCAAGAAAAACACCACATAATAGGGAGGAAAACACCATAAAGGAATTATGTATGTTGTCATCATTTCCTTTGTTGTTAAAGTAGAAATTAAAAAAAAAACTACCATAAATAACATCATTTAACATAGAAAAATATTTAATAAATATTTTAGATAACTTAGGTAGTTATTATAGTTTGTCTACTTTAATTTTTATTTGCATTAATATAATTAAATATCACTGGAATAATAAATACATAATATTATATATTAAATGTGCAATTAGTAAAGTATATTTTTTATCCTAACATTTTCAAAAAGTTTCAAAAAATATCCTTAACATTTAATTTAATTCAATTTTAACCTTAACGTTTTTAATAAGCTTTAATTTTATCCTTAACGTCAAATTTTGACAGTCAACTAATGATCAACAATTTTTTTTCCCAATTTTACCCTTTTTTTTTCACCCCACTCTCACTTCCAAATCCTCTTCTCTCTCTCTACAGAACCTACGTTCACTTCACCACTCTCATTCACTCCCAAATCAAGGCCCGACCCCAGCCCATTACAAGCCACCAAGCACGACTGCTGTTCTATCCAAGATCTTTAATATGGGTGCCACTCTCACCCAAACCCTACCCCTAATTCTTCCCCAACCACCACCACTGCAGCAACCAGTATCGCCACCGCCGTCACCTTTGTTCGCGCCACCTTCTCTCCGTGCTATTGTGTTTATTTTGGATTTGTGACTCTTTGTATATTCCTAAGGGAATAGTTCTGATTGAGTTATCATAAATAAATGTTTGGAAAATGAGAGAGAGAAAGCTAGCACAAGTCAAAATTTGTTGCTGGGAGAAGAAGACCACCATGTTAATGGAATTGGAACCTCCAAGAAAGATGTTGTATGTAATGCTTTTTGCTTCCATGTTATCTTGTTGCAGTAGTCAAAAATGAAAAGAACGAAGGGGAAAGAGAAAGAGGAGTGCAAGGGTGGTGGTGGATAAAGAAGAGAAGGGTAAAATGGGAAAAAATTTATTGATCATTTGTTTACTGTTAAAAATTTAATGATAAGGATAAAATTGAATTTTATTAAAAATGTTAAGAATAAAATTGAATTAAATTAAACGTTAAGGATATTTTTAAAACTTTTTAAAAACGTTAGGATGATAAACAATACTTTGCCCTAAATATTATATATACAAATATTACTTTGGATCAAATTATCAATATTGAATAAATAAAATAACTTTAAATTATAGCAGCTAATAAATATTACTCTTAAAATATAGGAAGGGGTTCCGATATACCTCAAAAAATGAGGTATACCGTATTCTTTTACTTTTTAACCGTTGATCTTTATTATATATTAATTTTATAATTAAAATCAATCAAGATCAATGACTAAAAAGTGATGGAATATGGTATATCTTATTTTTTGAGGTATATCGATATAGATGTAGAGATTAATATTATTACAAAATGACCATTGTATTAATATCATGATAAAAAAAATAAATAGGTTCATAATATTTTATTATGGGAGGTAATTATATGTTTCTCTAAAATTAATTGCAATAAACTGTGATCTTTTAAATATGAAAACACATATATCCTTTCGTATCGAATTCAAATCATTCTTAAAGAGACCTATATGTCTTTTATTTAAATATACAATAATTTTAGGTGAATAAGTGTTTTTATCAACTAAGTGTCTAACCAAATAAAATTATCCACGCGCCTTTTGCACGCTGCTTGCACCAGCACCCAACACTCCTTCTCCTCCTCTTCTTCTTCCTATTTTATTATTATTACCAACTTATTTCAGCGTAGTTACCAATGCAACTTATTTTAGTGTAATTTACCAACTTATTTCGGTTTAGTATACTTTTATATTTCGACGCAATTTTAAGTTCTACATTATTTTCTTTGTTTGGTTGTGCTGTTTATTTTTCCGATGCATTTTCGCTTTTATTTCGGTGCAATATATCTTTATATTTTGGTGTAATACACCAAAAAAGAAAAAGACAAACAACAACAACAACAACAATAATAACAACAACGGCAACCATGTAAAATAGAGAGGAGGAGAAGGAGGATGTTTGGTAAAAACACTTGTTCAAATAGTATTATTGTTAAATATATTAGACATATTTATAATTAAATTTGGTTAAAAACTTAGGTTTTTTCCCCCAAATTTAGGGTGTGTTTAGTATATTTATTTTTTGTTTTCGTTTTTATTTAAAATATGAAATATGATAAAAAGAATAGGATAAAGTATTGTTATTGTTTAAAAATGGTTAAAATTTTGAAAACATAGAATTGTTGGTTTCAGCATTTCCTTCGTAAGAGTGAAAATGTTTACATTTGAAAACGTGACATTAGTATGATCATTTTCACAAAGATTTGTCATGGTAAAGGAAGAAGCTAAGGGGGAACAAGTACACTTGAAGAGCGCAATATAGTGGATAATTGTATGCTGCGTTCGGGAAGGATGAATGTTTTCCAATTGGTTGGACCGTAGGTGTAATGATTTACGTCACAAGCAAGGTCTTTGGTTCAAGTCTAGAATGACCTAGTTGAGAAAACAAATGACTTCATTGACGTATGGATAATAGAATTTTTTTAAACAAGTGGATTAGACACCGTAAAAAGAAAAAATTGATCCTTTTACCTGTTTATGCCTCTTAGAAGGATTTTTTTGAACATATTTTTTTTCTATGCTTCAAAAAATTTAATACAAAATTGTTTTATGTATGAAAATGTCTAAGTACAAATTGATACTTAGATAATTATATTTTAATTTAATAAAAGTAATGTATCAAATATTTTTGCTTCTTGAAAATAAATAAGTCAAATATATTTTTAATATTTTTATTATTTAAAAACAAAAAATAATAGAAGCAAAGCGAACATGATTTTTAAAATTGAAAATTTTAAAATAAAAATTATTTTTAAAAATGAAAATAAAAAAAAAGTATTTACTCAAACAAAACGCACTCTAAATTTTCTCCTTGATAAAAAGCTCATTACCTATTTATATTTTCTTTAATCTTATTGAAAAATTATCACATATTCTCTTATACAAATCGGAACATGTTGTTTATGTGGTACGATCAGGTTGCCAAGATTTCTATTCTCATCTAATGAGAGTAAAATGCCCAAAATAACCGGCTGAAGTGACAATTTTTTAAGGTTATAGCTCTGGCTAAATTTTAATATAGCCAACCGATTTGTTTAATTTCTGGCACTGAAGGATATTATTCCAAACCCGTGACGGAACTTTCTAATAATGCAGGAAAAAAACTTTCTAATGTCATTTCTAAAAAATATAAATACCCTTTTAAATTGTAATTGGTTTCTTGAGTAATAAATCAAAAATATTTTTTAAAAATTCACTAAATAATTTTTTGGTTTCTTAGTTTCGAATTAAAATTCATAATTGCTAATAAATCAAACAATATTATTTAATTCTACAATGATATTTTAGTAAATATACTTTCATACATAAATGGTATTTTGCTCTTTTTAATACTAATGCTAAATTATTAGGTAAATTACTGTATTAGTCATTAATATTTTGTTTAAAATTTAAATTAGTTTCTAACATTTTAATAGCATTATTTAAGTCTAAAAAAGTTTCAAACTTTTTATTTTAGTCTCAACATTTCAAACAAAGTTAATGTTTTCATATTGTTAAATTTAAGCTGAATAAAAAAATAAATAAACGGGACACCAACTCTCTAACCCGACAAGTACATAACATTATTGTTGCATCAAAAAGTAAAATAATAATAAAAGACTATAAAATCATGGTTAAAATCTCTTCCCTTAATTTTTTTTGACAAACCTATATACATTTTAATTTTATAACTTTATAATTATTTAACTTTTTTTAGCAATAATGTTTAAGAATGCTAGTCATATTGGAGAATTAACGTTAATATCATTCTCTTTATTAATTACTCATCTCAAGTTTAATGGTGGAATAATTTTGATCACATCTAAAAATTTTTAAACTAAAATAAAACTATTGAAACGCTAAAAATCAATACTCTCTCTACTAGCTACCATAACAACATGACATTGATTTGAACGGTTTACATTTGGCAGATTATATCTACACGCAGGGACGGATCCAGAAAATAAATTCTGAAGGGACCGAAAATAGAAATTGAAAATGACCTGAGTTGAATCGAGCTAGCCACATTTAAGTTTATTCACCAAAATAAAGTTCGATTCACTGTTTGACTCAGCTTATTAATACTTAATAATTTTATATGAATAAATTATAACTTATATATAAAAAATGTTGATTATTCATTAAACTTTAAATAATTTGTTTTGAACAAACTTTTAATAAATTAATAAAAATATTACAATTTAGATAGAATAAAAATAAAACTAATTTATTATCATATATTTAGCAAATATGTATTTTACAATAATCATGTATGGTTAAAATAATAATATTTTTTAAAAATTAAAAATGTAAAATAATAATGTATATACCGATATAAATAATTATAATAAGTAATGTATATATCTCAATAAATTCACGAGTCAATAAGTTGAATTTATCCAAACTCAAATTTGGTTAATTTAATATATAATCTTAAATTTAAGTACATCAAGCTCATCGTTTTACAAGCTCAGAGGCACAACTTATCGAGTTATTATCGAATTGAGCTTAAGTTAACTTATGAGTTGGTATGGTTTAGCTTACTTTCGTCCTAGCTAAAAATACAAAAATATAATCCAAAATGCATTACATATATATACTTATGCTAAATATATATTACAAAATTAATTGATAATAGAATTTATATTAAATCTTTTTAAAATATTTTTAGGATTGGAGAATTTTATCAAAATTCTTTTTTATATATGGTTAATTTTCATTTGATAATTAAAAGTTGATAATATTTTTACTTATATTATACTTAAAAATCAAATATACTTAATAATATAGTTATTAGTTTAAAGTTAATATATATATAATTAATTAATTAATTAATTAATTAGGCAAGGGGCCTTGGCCCCGGCCCCCTGCTTCCCCCAACGTACGTCCGCCACTGTCTGCATGGTTCCAATGGTTGGAAGTTGGAACAAATTGTATTGTGATGTGTCACGTAACATGTGAACACCTTCCAATTTTATTATATGATACATGATGGGAAATTGTCCTCATTGAGTTAAAAGTGAATCATTAAATTTCATAATCAAAAGAATAGATGAAGTTATTATACCATTTTAATAAATTTTATGCAGCCAAAATCCTTAAAACAAACTCTAAGAAGAAGAAATAAGAATGTATTCTATATATGATGTAACCAAACCAAATAAATCCCATAAGGGAATTCCATATTCATAAGATCAGAAATCCAAGAAGTTTGAGAAAAGAGTATCAATAAATAAATTCAATAATAAACATCAAACGAATATAATTAATAATGATACACAAATCACACATTTAATACCATTCCCATTTATATATGTCTTCACGTTTAAACAAGCGATGCATGCAAATAAGCAATGGCAACCAAAGTCGTCCTACACCTTTCTCATGATACATAGCTTGCACCATCTGCAGATTGAGCACGACGGCGACGATTCTTCTTCTTCTTCCGATCACCACCGCAAACAATGGAACACTCAACGCCACAAATAACACTAAAGCAAGAAAACAACCCCTCATCATCACCATCAGTGTGTCTACGTGAATGGCTGTCTTTCCTATTGCTGGACTTAGCATAGTTCGTCGAAGCCATGTCACCGCCATCGTACACCGTCGGTAGCTCTGTCCGCCACCTGTCCACCCTCGGCTGCAACCCCTCAACGCTTTCGGCGTCCAAGCTCCACCCTCCAACCGTAGAACCGTCTCCTTCGTCCACCGGCTGCCGCGCAACAGCCGCGGCAACCTCGGACGCTGATGGGCCCAATTCCGAGTTAGTCATCATGGGCCGGCCCAAATCCGATCTGTACGGAGTACCATATTCCATAGCTGCATTCATTGTTGCATATGCATGCATTGGAGTAGCTCTAACGCCACCTCTGCCGGGAGTAGTATAAGCCGCCATAGCTGGAGAGTTCCAATATTGGGGATTCGGTGATTGATTAACTTCAAATCCAACAACACCCTTTCTTAGCGGGGTACCATGCCCTAGTATTTCTTTGTAGTTATTATTAATTGTGTTGGGTTCAGGCGAGCGTAGAAGCTTGCTAGCTTTTTTCACTTTCTCGATTTTACCCTTCCTTGACTTTGGCCTACCATCCGAGCTCGCGCTCAAGGTAGAGCTAGCCTTCTTCTTGCTATGACTCTTATGGCTTACCTCGGAAGCCGTGACCACGGAACTCGCTTTTCCCTTTTTAGCCTTTGCTCGCTTCTCGTGAGCCACGGCTTCCGGCCCGATCATTGAGCTCGTGTCGCTCTTGGTGCGTCGAAGCTCCGGCTTCGGCTTCGTGCTGTCCGGCTGAAGGCTGATCTGGTCGATGTCCATGTCATCATGGTATTTAATTGGTGTCGTACTGTAAAGAGGCATGCTTCGCATGGTGCCATCAAGAACTGCCACGCCGACGTTTAATATGCCTTTGGGCCGACCTGAGGGTCGATGAACTTGCAGGCCTATAAATTGCATACCTGCATTTTTATGAGGAGGACCAGTTGTTGGGGGTGGAATATGTTCAGCTACTATCACGTGGGCACTGCCCACGTGGATATCTTTGAACCAATGTATACCGTAGATGTCAATTGTTATTACAGCATCTTCGTCGTAGAGGAAATCTTCATCCACGCGAAAGACGAATTTGTCGTTCCATGTAGGATTCACACCGCCTTCGGCATCCACCTGGGTGGAAAGCTTGCGGTCCGGGTCGATCCATGCGACTGCATAGCATCGCATGGAACGGCCTATCGGAGCTAGGTCTTGCGCAGATATGACATTGAGTTCTAGGAGCTGGTAAGGTGGCAAAATGTTAGACATGTAATGCGGAGATTGCAATACTAGAGAATTGAAATTGAATTGATTTTGTATTAAATGTTTAGAGTCTTAGAAGAGGTTTTTCTTTTTGGTTTCTTAATTCCTTGAATATAATGGAAGGATATTAAAGGTGATGGATGAGGTTGTTGGGGTTTTTTCTTTTACAAGATTTTTGCTATAACATGAAGACGAATGAGGAGAGAATAATGGGAGGGGAGTTGAAATTGAAGAGCTTTTCAAGGCTTAATTTGGAGCATTCAATTTTTTGTGATGATACGACAAATTCTGTTTCGTGTGATTTTTTCTATATTAGGTGTTGCTGTTTTGGCAAAGCTAGCTTTGCAAGACTTCAAACTAAGCTTTATTGAACATAGCAAATATGACAGCCTGTATTAGAATCTCGCAATAGTTTGCAGGACTAATAACCTTGTACAATTATGACATATATAGTAAATGTTCACTTGTTACAACTATGGATTTCACTAATTAATTCCATAATTAGCTTCCAAAGCAGGTACAGAGAATGACAACAGTTGTTGATTTTGTTTTCATTTGCGCTAATTTGTTGCTGACGTTAGGAGTTTATTATGATGCTTATAATAACACCTTAAACATTTACCAAACATTGTTTAAATGTGAAAACTATATTTTGAACGGTATTTTTGTTAGGGACGATATGATATATAGTTGAACTAACTAAGGCAGATGTATGATATGTTAACCATAACTTACAGAAAAAAAAAGACATACTTATGAATACATTTAAGAAACTTTACAAAAACGGAATTTCTCTCGGTCGCCTTTATTTGTTTAGATAAGAAGAAGGACGTAGAAAAGAAGGGTGGGAGGAGAAGTAAAGTGATTGGAAGTTTAATTTGAAAAGAAACTTTGAAGAAACTAATGAACAATAATAATGAAGTTTTCTAGTTTACTTAGAGGGCCTACTTATATTTCTTATCTTATTTTAATGCTAGAGATTAATTTTAGGGGCTAAATACTTATGGTGCGTTTGATTTGCGTTTTTATTTTCTGTTTTAATTTTCAGAATTTTCTGTTTTCTAGATTTTGTGAAGAAAAAAGTGAAAACAGCAGAAAATAGAATTTTGTTGTTTTCATTATTTTCTCTTTTTTCTTCACAAAATTTAAAAAATAAAAAACATTGAAAATGAAAATAGAAAATAAAAATGCAAATCAAACACACTCTTAGATATCGGAGAATTTTTTATTTTTTTTAAATTATTTTTAATGATGATATTTAATTATGTTTAAAATTTTAAATTCTAAATATAAAATACCGTTGTTAACGTAATTTTAAAATAATTTATTTTTTAATTAAATTATAAATTTTATTTTCATAGGATTGTTGAGGAATTTTAGATAGAATTAATTTTGGTGTACACCTCCAACCAAGTCTTAAACGAACAGATTTTTACTACTAGAACGAACAGATTTTTTAAAGCAAACGAACAGATTTTTAACATGTTCGTGTCAACTATAAAATATGTTCGTTGTATATATAGATTTCTGTTCGTGCACGAACAGAATTTTACTACTAGAACGAATAGATTTTTAAAAGCAAACGAACAAGTTTTAAAATCTGTTCATGTCAACTATGAAAACATGTTCGTTGTATATATAAAAATCTGTTCGTTTAGGACTTGGTTGGAGGTGTACACCAAAAAGAGGTGTACATGTAGCATTACCGTTTTAGATAACATTTTTGTATACTTAGTTTTTAAATAAATCGTATTTAAAAATTAAAATAGAAATATAATTATTGACATAACTATTAATAATTTATTTTTTATTTTTATAGCCCTGTCCCCCAAATATATCAAAACTATTATTTAAGATTATTGCATAAATAAATTAAGTATTTCTTAAGAAAAAAAAATATAATGAAGATAAATTAAAGGAGGGTTCTACTATACAGAGGTATTTTTATAGAGAGAAAAATTATGGCATGTATGAGCAATTAGATGATGACACGCATCCATTACCATATCAGAGGAATCAAGGAATCATGAGACATCGGGCTGCGTGAAGGACTGAAGGTATGTTGAATTGGTTGAGCTGGAGCCTGGAGGTTCGAGCCTTGGCTTATGGGGCAGTACAAAGGGGTTTCAGGAGTTGTGGTGGATCATAGGCGATGGTTATCATTAGCTAGTTAGCAGGCCGTGGTGTTGGATTTTGTTATTATGTAATGGGCCTTGAAAGGGTTAATGTGGTTTATGGTTGTTTGACAAATATTGACCAGACCTTTTGTAGTACTCCAAATATTTATTAAATTTAAAAATATATGTTACCAAAAAAAAATTTTTAAAAATATATAATATAATGTCTTTTTTAATTAACTATGAAAAGACTAAAATATTCTTTTGAATAATATTAGTAAAAAGAATAAATTACCTTTTTTTATAATAATATTGGTAAAAAGAATAAATTACCTTTTTTCATATTGGTAAAAGAATTTTAGGGTTAAATTTTAAAAAATACCTTTATAAATAAAGGTTGTTAAATTTCATTATAAATTTAAGTAAACAACCTCACTTTTAAAAAATTAAATACCTTTATATAACTAATTAATATGGTTTGATTGTATGAGATATTAGATATTTACATTTTATTGTAAAAAGGCTAAAATACCCTTCTAAAAGTAATTGTGGTTGTGAAGGCATGATTTCCTTAATTTTTTGTTTATTTGTATCTGCTTATTTGTATTTTATGAGTTTCTCTAATACCTTGATTAGTAAACGCTCACGTTTAGTACGACAAACTTATATTATATACTTAGTTACATACAATTAGGGCCTCGGCGGATAGTAACTTCTAGCTCCAAGTATCGTTATGACTTAAGTATGACGGGTTAGGAGCTGGGATGTTACAGAAATAGTGAAGGTAGAGAAAATCGAGATTTTACGTGGAATAGAAAAATAAATTAAAATGTAAAAACGTGAAATCATAGAAAGATTTAAATCGTAAAATTGTTTGAGTTAGTATAAATTGTGTAAAATCGATTAACCCATTAAAAATCGTAATATTGGAATATTTTAAGTGTTTAATCAAGATTCTAGCTACCTTGGAAATAGTCCAATTTTATTCATGGAATTTGATAAACAGTAAATACTTTTTTGGCTCCTGAACTTTTTCGTTTTAGATTTGACACCCCTTAATGAATCCAAACCCCAGGAACTGCCTTAAGTAATTAAAAAATGAGACAAATCGACCCCTGAAATCACCTGAGAATATGTCACAATGTGACGTGTCAGGGTCGATTTATCTTATTTTTTAATTGCTGAAAAGTTGCACTGATGGTTTAGATTTATTAAGGGGCGCCAAGTCCAAAGCGAAAAAGCTCAGGACCGAAAATAGTGTTTACTCTTTCATAAACAATTGTTTTTTTTTGTTTTAATCTTCTTAGATTATTTATGTTATCTTTTTGTTTATTATAAAAATATTTTGATAAAAAAAACAGGTAATTTTAGTCTTTTTAAAAAATAATAAAAAAGGATATTTTAATATATATATATATATATATAATGATCTAATATTTCTTTTTAAAATAAATTTAAATTAAATGTGGTGAAATAAATTTATTATGCGTCAATTTTTTCAGTTCACATATTTCATGGTATCAATACTTATAAGTCAATTATTATATCTAAACAAACACCTGTTAATAAATCAAAGTATCATATTTTTGGTAAATTTAAACAAATTTAATTCTAAAAGGCTATTTTAGTTTTTTTTAAGTAAATTCTATAAAAAAATACTTAGTCTTTACTGAAATTAAATTATCTTAATTAATTGTATAAAGGTATTGTAGTCTTCTTAAAATAAACCTTGAAAGGGCATTTTTTTTCTTATTTAAATATAGTTATTCTAAATTCTGCCTGCCTTACAAAGGTAACCCACTTTCGTTCTTTCTCTTTTTAATTTAACATAAAAAAAAACCATATTCTAACTCCAATTTCTAATCCATATTTTTTAATACCCTAAACCCAGCCCAACAAAAATTTGAAGCCTACACCTTAAATCAGGTCCAAGCCGATTTTCACTATGTCAAGCTTGCACAACCAACTTAAGTTATTGAATGATCCCACGTGCTCCACGGTAGCACCGGTCACATCAAAAAGAGAATATCTTTAAAACAAGAACTTCACCGTAGCATGACCCAAAATTAAAACATATAAAGTGTGTTGTATTATTATACAAATTATTTTAAGGTCAGTCTAAAATATTAGAGTATTAATCATTAATACATTGAGCTTATTTTTTTCTGCGAGAAGTACCTCATTAAGAATGGGGTAAAGTATCTTTTTTGTTCTTAATGTTTGGGGTAGGTTACAAAAATGCCCATGATATTAAAACGTTCTATTTGTATCTGAAGAAGGGTCGTTCCTAGGTGTCACAAATAAGGTTGGTTTGGGATTCCCCTATGGTTTTAAAAACACAAGAGTTCGTTGTAGCGAAATCCGAACCAGTTATGAGTGTGGGAAAGGAACATTTCTTCAACGAGTGAGTGTCACAAAGCTGCAACCAAATTAAAATACCGAGTATAAACTCAGGTCGTTCTCCCTAGGAGTTAAAATATTGTGAGTTGTTGATGGTTGTAAAAGTTTGTGGTGGTTACAATGGTGAATGATTCAGAACAGTAAAAATCAAATTATATTAAGCTGATGATGATAAAGGGGTCCTAGTCTTGAGTTGAAGTATCGTGTGTCCCTATAAACGCCACCAATTCCAGTTTGAATGGTTGTCACGTAAGACACAAAAACATATTCTATCTAATGGTCGAATGGGGGGAATTAACCACATCCCGAATGTCCTAGGCAACTCACTAGTGCGAAGGTTCTAGGTTTTTGGAACTTGAATAATCCATCAAGCTCACCTCATTAGGGACTCAATCATCACTAGCAAAAGTCTAGCGTTAACGAGACAGATTTAACCCTAGCCTTAACCCATCCTTTTCGTTAGGGATTAGTGGCTATGATCATCCACACTTCAACTCATGGCCAAGACACAAGAAAACTATTCCATAACTATAAGAAATAAAACAGTAAACACTTGGTGGGCGTAGTAAAAATGCATGGTAAAAACTATGAAAATGAACAATTAAAGATGATCAACAAAGTAAATCAACAAGAGAATCAACAATTATAACTACTAGAATCATAAAATAGCAAGAAATTATAGAATCAAACAAAGTGCAACTATCTAGAAAATAAGAACAATAGCAAAAAGAACTAAAAGAGCAATAAAGATGATCAATTGAAATAAACAACTAAAGGATTCATTTATTAAGCAAGAAATATTCACAAGCAAGTATTAAAAACAACTAATAAAAGAAAGAGTTTGGTTCGACATGGTTGAAAATGAAGACTTGTGATTGGTTATGAAAATATTTGAGTTGCAATTGTTGAGAGTTGTGAACAAGAAACGAAACAAGAAATAACTTGTGATGAAATTAATAAAAGTGTCTTGGTCATAGTTGAAGTATAATGTATCCATATGATCATCACTAATCCCAATTACGAATGGTTGTCACGTAAGAAATCAAACCTGCTCTGTTAAATGGTCGAGTGGGGGGAATTAACCCCATTTCACAAGTCCTAGGCTACTTACTAATGCGAAGAACCAAGATATTTGGAACGAGAATTGTCCATCAAGTTCACCTCGTTAAGGTCCACTCAAGCAAAAGCCTTATTATTAACATATGCTTCAAAATTGATAAGTGTATGTTGATATCTTGACTAATGAAATTCTTCTTTCCAATATGCTTCAAGCATCACTAATGAATGTGTGCTTTTCATCCACAATAACAAATTTTTTTGGCTCTTGACTCCATATTTAGATCCCTTTTACTGAGCATAGAAAAATGCGGATCAATATACAATGAGTACAATTGGTTTATTTTAAATTAGTGTCTATTTCCATTGAATAAATGTATTTGTGAGATTTGGATGTATTTGTAGAGCATATTGTGAGTAAGAATATTATTTTAAAGAGTACATTACTTGCTTCAGATTGAAAAATTCCTTTAAACATTCGGTGGTTATGTGTGTGTCCTCTTTGCTACATGCTAGGATCATTCAGGAGTTAGTCCAACTTGCTTTTTTGTGGTAAAAAACTAGCCCACATTAGATGGCCGTCAAATATTTGGAAATTCCAGCCAAACACGTATGCTTTGATTTTAAGTATTCTTTTATTCTCAAAGAAATGCATAATTTTTATCTTTCAGTTATTCTAATTATGCTTCAAAACTTTTCAAATTTCATATTGTCATGTTAGTCAATTTTGAATGTGAGATATTGGTTATTAAATTCGTGGAACTATAGAATCATGATACGATGTCCAGAGACAATTATACCGTGATGAAATGGACAAATGTGAGTTATATCCACCAATTAGAATTTATATATGAAATAACCTTTGACATACTGTCTTGTGGAAAAGATTTTTTTAAGATGACACTGTTTTTTTATCTATCGGTTACCGGATACCTTTTTTGTTCGGTATTCACTCTATTACAATGAATATCTTAACTAATAGCGTGCTTTCATCTTTATTGAAGTTAGTGTATCAGGCTCAAATTTCATCTTATTACAATAATTATTGTATAACTGAAGTGTTTCTTTAAGGATTTCAAATAACATTGCTTCTTTGGAAATTTCCTCATCGATGATGGGCTTGTGAATCAATACCTGCAAGAAATAATAAACAATAACAACAATAGTCATGAGTTAAAAAAAATGAATAATCAAAATGTGCATTACTAAAATGTTAGTTGTATGTCAAAAATTAAATGTATGTAAAAAACACACAAAAAAGTTGTAAAAAATACCTCTCTTGTATACTCATGTTTTGTGGTAGAGTTTCTTGAATCACTACAAGCAGGTACATTATCCACGTCATCAAGTGCTTCAAATGGTTGCTTATCTTGCGACAATGGCTACGTGTAACACCTTGACTTTTGATATGTCATGATCACACCTATGGCCGAAATGTCACTAAAATCCTAACTCTAAAATTCCAAAACTTACAAGCATGTCGTGTTGTAACGTAACGGTAGCAGCACTATATCCTTCGAAATTCATAAACAAGTTAAACATTTAAATACCATATAAATATAAGGAAACAAGTAAGTAAACATGTAATTAAATTTCCTTAATCGGTTTCACAGACTCAAAAGAAAAGTACCACTGACACTAACAGACCAACAGAAGAAATACAGGAGGGAGAGAGTACAACGCGAATAAACACCCTACAGGAATGAACTCGACCCCAGCAAATGTCACCTAACTAAGTCCATCCTGACTAACTAGCCTAGTCCTTGTACTGTGCTAACAATTTGTGAGGCACTAAGACTACCAACCTAAGACATCTACCATGCTAAGGCGGAGGAAATGTCCTGGCAAAGTAACAGTTCACCAGAACATCATCTGATGCTCCGTCGCTAGCCGATCCGCTAGAGGCAGATCCATAATCCAGAGACACGCTACCGGAGGAACTACCGGAAGAATGGTGGCTAGAGGGTGCCGAATCAGTACTCGCGCTCTCGCGCCCCGATCCATATGAAGTGTCAGAATAATAAGCCTCGGGGGCTCCGTGAAGCACTTGCTTGGCAACGTAAGGCTCATCGGGGTCTCCCACCAACTCTGCTGCCAAATCGTACGTCTCGGCAGATGGTTCATCGTCGCTCGGCGGAGGTGAAGGAGGAGGAGGTGTAGGTGGTGCCACTCTACGACGAGGAAAGAGACTACGATAGCGTCGGGCATCGCACATGGGGGTACGCGGCACAGGATACACCGGACTCGGAACCAGAGCCATTGGTGGCAAAGGCGTACGCGGTGAACGCGAGCGTTCCCGATGAACACTGCCAACAGAACTTGAAGAGGTAGAGGAGCTGGGGGACGCAGCCGGTCGTGGGGAGAATGGTGCAATCGGTCTCATCGCGAAGAAGGATAGCGGAGAGAGAAAAGATCCTGCATAGTGTAAGAAGAAGGGGGTGAGAACCTAAGGTTCCCAGCTTGGGGTATCACGAGGGCAACTAATCTATCCTAGAGGCTGACGTCACGTAGGTAGCAAGTAGTTAAAGCAAAAGTAGAGCACACATAATCAATAATGCAATCACACACAAATGCAGCACACAATATGATGCATGCCTGTTCCTAAATGCAGGCCATGAGCTCATGCGTCGGTTTACTTCCCGCACCCGACGATTACTTAGGATCAAGCCCAAGTATGGTTCACCACTGTCGAATGTCGTGGGCTTCAGCTACCCAAAGCGGCCATGTTCCTTCAGCTAGAACATGTAGCACAACCAAGTTCCTTCAGCTAGAACTGGTGGCATAAGGTACCCTTGGTACTTTCAATAATCATGGTGAGGATCCCGTCACTGATGCGTGTAAATATCGGCAAGTGCACCGAATCGTTCAAGTAATACCACGGTGAAGTGGATATCGTTCCCACGAGGAATAAAGGACCAAGCAATACTATCCCTTAATGAAACTCAGCAGATTCGAACAAAACCTCGAGAGTGTGATAATGTATGATTCGAAAATAAGAGAAAACAAATAAGAACAGAGTGCAGAAATATTACTTGAGAATTAATCAGTGGAATGGAATGTTAAGAGCTTCGGAGATGTTTTTCCCTTAAGGGCCAATGCATACATTTGAATATCAATTCTAGGTTCTCAGTTATCAAGCACAACAATCTAGTGTAACTAAGCCCTAATCTCTTAGTGACTCAGTTTCTAATTACCTAATCAAAAGCTAATCTCTTAGTCAATCAATTAAATAACTAGATGAAGATCTAAATCCGATTCTAACCCTTATGAGTCTCAAAAGTGATCCTAGATTAGATTACATGTCACTATATCCAAACTAGTTCTAATCCAATTTTAACCCACAGAATTTTAGTTGCATAACAATTAGCTTGACTATCTCTAGTTAGACCTAATCATTATGTGACCTAATTTCCAGCTAGCATAAATCAATAGACCTCTCAATCTTATTAATCTAGCCCTAGACAAGTAGAGAACCCCTCTCGGTGATTCTAAACCATTGGGATGAAGAACGGAAAATTAAATCATACTTAGAAGATAACTGAAAATACCTCAATGAATTAATAAACGAATGTACATAGTGACTACCTCATGCTGGGTGAACAGAGCTCCTCACCCTTAACAATGGAGTAGTTTAGCCTTGCATGATGAAAACTAAAACGTAAGAATAATGAAGTGAACGTCTAACTAGCTAGCCTCTGTGCTGAGAGAAAAACTCTCTTTTATATTCCTAAAACTAATCTAAAATTGATTTACAAATCAAATCAAATTCAAATCTAATCTAATCCTAATCTAATCCTAATCTTATCCTACTCTTATCTCTTATAGTTACAAGCCCTTTTCTTCTCTTGAATCTTCAATCAATCATATCTTGTGATCTTCCAATTAAGCCCTTGATTAATGAATATGATTGAGGCAT
>JASCZI010061714.1:1165-17145 GCA_036250425.1 Stylosanthes scabra | reverse complement strand
GTATTTGAGACCCGGTGTGGGTTATACTGTACTATATATATATACTATATATTGAGTCTTTGTGATAATGTATGACTTTTCTGATAATTGATGCTTGAACTCGTTTAATTTCTATTTTATCTGTTATTATTAACGTTCTAGCATCTTACGGTGACTGACGACAGGCTTATAAAATATTAAATAATATGAGTACTAGGGTTAGAGGTCGTGGCAACCTAACTCTTAGCATTGGTCATGACGTGCTAAAAGTTGGGATGTTACAAGATCCTATCTGGATCTGTTTCAAATAGATAAGATTCTATCTGAAACTAGATAAGAATAAATCTGAAATAAGATAAGATCAGATCAGATTTCTAAGATTTAAATCAGTTATGTTCTCACACTATAAATAGGAGTACACATAAGTAAAGGAACTCATTCGATGAAGTATCATTCCTTTACTTCTGCACATACAAACATACAAGTTTAGTTTTTAGTGAAGAATTCTGGTTGCAAATAGTTGCAAAGAGCTTCTCAATTATTTTGGTTGATCAAAGAGTTGATAGCAAGGATTAGTCTCGGTGTGGATACGCATAGTGCCTTCGTGTGTTCGAAGGATAAAGGCTCTCTTATACTATTCAGGTATTTGTATCTGATCTATATTGTTTGAATGAAATCTTAAACACAAAAATAGATCAATTAGGATTACTTTATTACTTCCGCTGCGTGTTATGAACACAGTGTAATCCTTCAGCAACTTGCGATGAGTTCCAAATCCGTGGGTGCAACTTTAAAGATTTGGGAACAATTCAATGACTTCAAAGTTGGAAACTTTAGCGCAAAACTTCGCAACCCAGTTGAGGGGAAAGTGGGTCTTTGAGAAAAGGTCAGGGAGTGGAGGGAGGAGAGGTTGGAAGAAGCGATTTGGGTTAGAATAGCGTTGAGGTCGCCGGTGAAGGAGGGAGTCATGGCAATGGATGTGAGGTTGGGGAAGCAGCGGAGGAGGGCGGGGAAGAGAGGGATGAGGCGGTCGGTGACGTTGAGGGAGGTGCGGAGGCCATTTCTGAGGGAAAGGAACTTTCGGAAACGAGGGATACGATTTCGTGATAAAGAGGGTCGTCAAGGCGTTTCAACACTGTTTCCCAACACTCATCTAGTATGTATGGCGAAAACGAACAAGATTTACAAGAACTTGATGCCATTCTGTAGTTTTTTTTTTGTTTTGGACAATGGCATTATGTAGTTCTAGTTCTTCTCTAAGTGAAATGTGAAGTGTAAACCTAGTTGTATTATGGTACAGTTGCAATCTCTTAATATTTAGACTATTATTGAAAAAAAAAATTATTATTATGCCGCTTAATAGTCAAATTAGTTATAGAGAAATATCACATTATTTAAATTAGTCTTAAAATTTTTTATTAATTATATTAATCTAAAAAAATACAATTTTTAATCATATCAGTCTTTTGCCAATTGGATAATGACATGTCATCTTTAAGGACCACGTGTTACAAAATAATTGGATGATATGTTATCCATCAACCAATCATTTTATAACACATGTCATTTAATTTAGTTAAGAATTTTATCTTTTAGGAGTAACATCGCTAAAAAATCTTTAAGTCAATAATTAAGATAGTGATATATATGAACATAATTATAAAATGAGTAAATATCCATCCCGATCCCCGGAGTTTACCATTTTAGACAAGGCGCCCCCTGATCATGTTGATATAATAAAACGGCCCTTGTCCCTCATAAGAAGTGTACAAGACACCCCCTGTCACTGGTTTCTACTAGGTAACCTTGATGACATGTACGTTGCAGGCTGATGTGGAATCTGTCTTTGCCAGCTCAGAATGGTTTAAAGAAAATAGGACTTATAGGCCCCTGAGTTATATGAAAACGTTTCAAATCCTTTTCATTGTATTTCCATAAAACTCCTCATTTCTTTTCATTATTCACAGAAAACCTAAGCAAGTCTTCGTCTTCGTCCTTCCTTTCCCTCCAAAACACCGTGAAGAAGGTGTGATCAACTCACCTATTGCGAGCTTCCTACAGAGACGACGAAGGTTGAAGTTGCTTCATCGAGGTCAGTTGCTTCTCTAACCCTTACTCTACCTACTCTGCTCTTCAGTAGTATATTGTAGTTGATGATGGGGTTCTTGTTTATGTCACCGGTGCATGGTGTTGATCGTCGTTTTGCATTGCCGTTCTGTGGGTTTTGTGGGTTTGGGGTTAACTTTATTAGTCTAGGGTTTGTATTTTTTTTGAGAAAATTGGGATTTTTCTTACCCTATTTCTTTTTAGTGTACTCAGTTAAGCTTCGTTTTGAGTACTCTAGTACGCTTCATTTGCCGTTTGTTGGGGATAATGGTGTTGTTGGTTTCATCTATTTGGGGTTTGTGTGCGATGTTTTGGGTTTCTACTGTGATTTGCGAAATTTGCTATGATCTGTCCCATGTTTCTCTGTGTTGGGTATAACTTTAATTTAATCAATGTGGTTCCACTTTTGTTTTTCCGCAGATGTCAGAGTTTGTTGTCCCTGTGTTCCATCACGGGGGAAGGTTTGAGAGAGTGGCTAATGGGGAGCTCTGTTACGTAGGCGGGGTGGTGAAGAAATATAAACCAATGGATGTAGATTTTGTTAACAAGGAGGATTTGCTAGTTCTTGTGTTGGATTTGGGATATCTGGAGCATAAGAGACTCTTCTGGCATGTGGTGAGAGGGGACACTATTATAAAACTTGCAAGGGTGCACCACAATCAAGGGACTGGCAGCCAAAGAGAAAAAAGCCAAAGACTAACAAGGCAGCTCCAAGTGTAGAGCAAACTGCACCTGCAGCAAGTACTGAAGATGTGATTATAAGTATTATTACTTTATTTTGGTTGAATTTGTGCCTGAATTTATGTTGAACTTCATTCTTATGGAAATTTCTAATTTGTACATGAAATGCTTGTTGGAATTTCTTGTGCAAACTGCTGCTGCTAGTGTTTCTTATTCAATGTGATTTGTGATTTGTATGGCTGAAATTGATATAATTTTAGGATTGTGACTAGAATAGATATGTGCTTAAGTCTCTGGCTGAAAATTGATATATATCTTGCTTTGTTTGATCTATGTTATCACACTTAACAGGCAAGGGCTAGGAGGCAGAAAAAAAATGCCAAAGAGGCCCCATGTTCCAACAACCGTAGCAGATGAGATGCCAGTGTCACAATCTACTCCCACCAATGTCAATGAAAATGACTCTCAGCCACAAGTTGCTCCAAAATTTACAATCCCAGTGCCTCCACCCATGCCAAAGTTTCTGCAGAGGTTGAGACCAAAACAAAAGATTTTTAGGCCTCCTGCTCCTTTCAGTGATGTCCAATTCTCAACTAATCATGCGCAGCCATCATCCGTGCCTCTTTCCACTCCAATTCCCCATCAGCAACCTCCAGTTCCTCAACAGCAACCACCAAGACCAATGCAGCAACAACCAAATCCTCAGCAGCAACCTCAAATTCCTCCAATCCCCAGCCATCCAAATGCACTTTCACAAGAGACAATGGCAGCAGCGCGAGGGACAATTTCAGAGAGAATTTTCAACTTCATGCCTACCCCAAATTTCAAGCCTCAAGGATCGGAATAGATATTTACTATGTATAACCTCTGTTTTGGTGAAGCAAACATGTGTTTAGCTAGTTTAAGTATATACTTTTTATTTTGATGAAGCCTTGCATGGACATCTTAACATAGGTTTCATGGGTTAAGCTAAAACTCAATGTTATGTTAATCATGCCTCTCTTTTGTAAAGCTATAATAATGCTTTAGGCAATTGACAATGTGCTAATATGATTATTTTGCTGAGGCATTACTATATTAACCTTGTGTTCTGAAATTTAACAGTTTATGCTATACAAAATACCTCTCTTAATTTGAATTTATGCTATACATGAACAGTTTATGCTATACAAAATATGTCTCTTAATTTGAGTCATTGTCATTTTCATCAACTTTTATTGTTACAAAATAAACCTAAATATTTCTACCATTGTCATTTCTATCAATTTTTCTCATTACAAAATAAGTCTCTTAATTTCTACCATGGTCATCAACTAAAGGATCTTACACTTTCTGTCAATCCAAATCTTCTACTCAATGGGAAACACTTAACAAAGACATTAAACATAACTTAATACAAACCCTAAGGAAAAAAAACCAAGTCCAACACATTTGCCTTCAAAAATAACTCTCTTTCCTTTGTTTCCTTCAGCTACAACTTTCTCCAGTGACACCATCTTCTCTTCTATTTTCCTCATGCTGTCTGATTCTTGAGTTATGTCAGCAGCTTCACACACAGAAAATGCAGCAACGTACTCGTCTAGCCAAGCAAAGAACCTACAGTGTGAAGTGCTTGTCTGCAAAAAACCCAAATCCCATTCAAGTTCCTTGTGCAAGAACACCACACTGGATGGATATAACACCCAAACCCAATAATTGCTAATCACATAAAAGTTTGAACACCCGAAAAATAGCCTATTCGGATTGGCGATGGTGGAGGACTAGAATAATATGGCATATGTACTACAATGGCATTTTGGAGCAACAAATTTCTTCCTTCGCTTGTTCCTTGATCCACCGTCGCTGCTCTTGCCGGAAGCAATCGAATTCCAGCTTTGATCACTAAAAGAAGCAGAACAATTTCCTTGCATGGTCTTCTCTTCCATCAAATCCTCCTGATTTGTTAATGGAAACCCTAACGAAGATGAGGCACAACTCCATCACGACAACGTTTTGAATGGGGTAAGAGGGGCTTATAAATCCTATTTTCTTTAAACCATTCTGAGCTGCAACGTACATGTCATCAAGGTTACCTAGTAGAAATCGGTGACAGGGGATGTCTTGTATACTTCTTATGAGGGATAAGGGCCGTTTTGTTATATCAACATGATCGGGAGCGCCTTGTCTAAAATGGTAAAGTACGAGGGCCGGAATGTGTATTTACTCTTATAAAATTTTTATTGGAGCACTCACCCATTAATTGGTACATTGATTTCTCTTGAAGCACCTAATTCATGACTCCCTTTCGAATTTCTCTTGTAGACTCCCTTTCGAATTTCTCTTTACAAGAGGAACCATGAACCAACACTAGTCGTAAAAAATATTGAAAGGTCCCTTCTTTCTTTTATCTTCATTCCAGATTAATGTCAACTACTCCATATTCGTTGACCAAAAGTATGTTGCTGTATCAATGTTATATTACAAGGCAGCCATGTTAACGGTTTTAACAGAGCTAGAACCACTTCTGTTTGAAATTCTCATGGCTTTCATGTCTTTCCTTATGGTCTCAACATCATTCCACCTTTCGGCTGAAGCATAAACATTTGACAGTGCCACATAGTCCTCGCTCTTCGAAATCGCATTTGGATAACTCTGCTCTTTTAACTGCAGAAGAAACTTACCCACCTTCTCTCCCATCACAATGTCCCCATGAATGTTGCAAGCTGCAAGCAAACTCCTCCATATAACAGAATCAGGACTAATTGGCATCCCCATGACAAAATCATAAGCTTCTGTCAACCGTCCGGCTCGGCCAAGAAGGTCAACAATGCAACCATAGTGTTGTATCCGAGGTGTCACACCAAATACTGTCTTCACATCGCGAAACAATTGAAGGGCTTCTTCAACAAGCCTAGCATGACAACAAGCTGAAAACAAACTTGCAAAAGTAGCTTCATTCGGCTTAACACCATAAGATCCCATTTTATAGAAAATATCCAAGGCTTGTCTTCCTTTCCCATGTATGGCTAGGCCAGTAGTCATTGCTGTCCAAGTCAAGACATTCTTCTGATTCATTCGCCAGAAGACGGATAAGGCACTGTCAAGACATCCGCATTTCGCATACATATCCACCATACCAGTTCCTATAAACACATCATACTCTGGACTATACCCTGTTTTCCTTGCAAAGCCATGTATGCAGGCCCCAATATCTATAATTCCCAGTTGAGAAGCTGCTGAAAGAACACAAACTATGGTCGTATCCGTCGGCTTAACTCCACTAGGATCAATCAACATGTTGCGAAACAAAGACAACGCAACGGCAGCGTGATCCTCATTTCCTTCTTTCACGGAACAATAACCTGTTATCATAGCATTCCAAGTAACAACACTTCTTTCAGGCATTTCATCGAACACCTTTCGGGCAGATTTAATATCTTTGTTGCTAGCATAAAAATGTATCCTTGTAGTCTGAACCAAAATATCTGATTCAATCCCATGTTTTACAATAAGGGCATGTAATTGTCTACCTAACCATAATGATGAAGCCGAGGGCGAGCGAGCACAGGCTCCAAGAACAAAATTGTAAGTGTAATCGTCGAAAACCATGGCTCCCCTAGAAAACTCATCTTGGAAAGCAGTAATAGAGTCCTTGGGTTGAACACATCTGATCAAAGTATTGAAGAGAAACAAGTCCGGCTTGTCGAAATACCGGAACACCAAATGTGCATGGTTGGCAACAAGTTTGTATGGCGAATCGCAATAAAGTTCAATTAACTTGGCCAACAAGGAAGGGGATTTGATGCCATTGGTGATTAACTGGGCATGAAGTTCCTTCACATGGTTGTTCAATTTGGGTATAGAATACAAGAAAGAAACACATCTATGCCTTGGAAGACAAGTCAGCATGAGGTTGGCTTCATATTATGGGAAATATGGAGGGAGAAACATAGAGCAGTTTATGAAAAGCAACAACCAAAGTACCAAACCCAATCACAACCCTATACAGAATCAAGCAAATAGAAACAGAGTATTCTACTGGCAGTCAGAAACAAGCACAACAGCCCACAAGCAAGAAGAACAAATACCCGGCGACCACCACAGCGAGAGTGGTCCAAGTGCAACATTGATGCTTGGTTCTTCAGCTCAACAAACAAAGGGGCAGCAGAGGCAGTATGGATTCCCACCGGCTTGCTAATGAAATAGAAAAACAAGCTGCTGGTGATAACAGAAATCCACCTATCACCATTAACCAAACCCTAATCCGAGAATCAGCCACAAATGGACAAAATCATTAACAAATTCGAACTTACCGGCAGACATAGGAACTTACCGTTGATAGAGTCACCGTTTGGTCAGCTTCAACGGCGGAGAGAGAACTGCTGTATTGAAGACTGAAGAGGAGGAGATGTATGCCTATCAAAAGCGCCGGAAATATCAATCGGAGGCCGGAGGCATGCGCGGCTTGAACAGCCTTTGGAGTCGCGGCACATGATGGCTGATGCTTCTCATCTAATTTGGGTGGGTATGTTTTCTGGGTCGGGTCGGTTTGGGCTAACCAACCCAGACCCAAGTAAAAAAAAAAAAAAAAAAGCAATCTAAGACCACATGAACTTGCATCATCAACATTCCTTGTGTATTTTTCTAGCCATTCTTTAATCTTTAATGCTTAAAAGTTAAAACAAAAAATTGCATGGTCAATTGTTTTCTACTTGTGCTTATATTTTGTAAAGAAATACATCACCTACATGTGCTTATATTTTCTTCCAAGTTCTTTCAATTTTGATATTGCAAGCATAAAACACTGAATTAGCATGCCATTTTTACAATGCTCTGGACTCTGGAGTCTGGACTAATAAATATCTAGTAACTTCCAAGAGTTGAAGCTCTGCTTTCTCAGTTCTTAATAGTTTTATAACTTTTCTTCACATTTCTTCAGAGGTTACTTGTCATGTTCTTCCAAAGAAGTGGTTAAGAAATTCCCAAGTAAGAAGAAAGATACATGGGTTTGAATTTATTTTTCTTTACTAATATTTATGGTGTAAATGTGCTTTCTTTGCTTTATGTATATCCACCGGCACTTATTCCAGTGTTTATTTGCTGTTTAAAATAGATCAATAATAACTAAATTGTTATCTAATATTTTGATGATGATAATTAAACTGCATGCTTGATGTTTTCATTCAGACTGTTCCAAGAAAATGACAAGAGTTAATATTAATGGAGCATTGGGGGTAACACAATCAACAATAGCATACCAGAACAAGTGCAATGGTAGAGAAAATGTTTAGGGTTTAATATTAAATAGTTATATCTGCTTTGCTGATTAGTTTGTTTCTCTTTATAGTTGATGCATATTTCATACCTAATATCTCATAGTCCATACCTTATATCTGAAACTACATCCTCCTACTTTGTGTTTGTTCGGTAAGAAAGCCTTGGTAGCCAATATTAGAAAGACCATAGAAAGCTAATATCATTTTTCTTTCTTTTCTCTTTCCTTTTTTACCACTCACTATTTCTCTAATTACACTCATTGGCTCCTTATTGGTCTCATAACATTGATTCCGTAGCATTATTCTTGTTCCATTATCCCAAAGTCCCAAAATTGGAAGAAAATAATTGGAACAGATTAACAGAATACAACACAAGGTGTATTGAGATAAAGAAAGTGGCAAAAACAACTCTTCAATATGTCAGCCAACACAATAATTCATAACCGTCAGAAACATAACAGCATTTTGCAAATTACAACACTATTATTTTTGTAGAAAAAAAGGTTATGGTAACAAATTATGAATCCCACCTCTAAAATGCCAAAATGGTTTCATTCTACTTTTTAGCAGATGCTTTGAAAAAAGCAAACAATTCATCTCTTGGAGGCAGGCCTTCCTTGATCACAGGGTGATTGATATACTCTTGACTCCATTTATATAACTTGGGAAATTTCTCAATGGTCAATAACTCCAACCCTGCAATTTCTTGTAATATAGAAACCCAATAACCAATGAAATTTGCTGCTATGTCCACCAATCCTATGGTATCTCCTCCAAAGAACTTCTTCTCCTTCAGCTCATCTTGCAGTATCTTGAGAGCTTCCAAGGCCTCCTCAACCGCTTTCTCGCGCCCTTTCTCGTCGCTCCAACAAGCATTCCATATCGCAGGCAAGATCTGAACATATACATATGAATAGATTAACTGATTATTTTGTATTTGATATTTCAATCTAAATTGATTACACTTAGTAATTTTGTCCAAAATCAGTAGCATTCTTATGCTAACAATTTTATGATAAATTCTTGTAATTCCAAAAAGTTTTACACATAAAAGCATCTGATTAAATTAAATAGATACTTAATACTTATATGATAGAAAATGAATTGAAGATGATAATGTGTGAACTGACCTTGTCATCAAGGGTTTTACACCAGAAACGTGCCAAGGCTCTATGATAAGGGTCTTTTGGCAAAAAGGGATGGTTGTTATTGTTGTTCCAAGCCTCATCTATGTATTCAAGAATAACAAGTGACTCAGCTATGGAGTTTCCATTGTGAACAAACACAGGTACCTTCTTGTGAACAGGGTTATACTTGAGTAAGTCAACACTCTTGTTAGCAAGATCTTCCTCTGAGTACTTGTATGGAACACCCTTTAGCTTCAAAGCAAGGTCTATTCTGTTGCTGAATGGGCTTGCCCATTTTCCCAGTAACCTCACTTGTTCATTATCTGAAGAATCCATTGGGTATCAGTGTGATTGCTATGGTTTGATACTTTGGTTGGACTTTATAGAGCACTTTAAGTGAGAAATTGGAGTTTGTTTTGATTGATTTTTGGTCAATATTGCTGGATTGGAATTTGGTGAGGTGGTGGTAGAGTGGTAGGTGGTAGGTGGTGGCTTCTTTGAACTATTGATAATATTATTGTAGTTTCTATATGAGGAAGACTATATATGCTCCTTATTCTCATTCCCCAAAACAAGTTAAGTAGTATGATGGATTTTATCAATATTGCAAAAATTGACAAAATTTTTTACTCAAGGATAAAAGTAAACACCAACAATTAAATAAATCAAATATATACATAAATAATAATATTTTTCGTTAGATACATTTATATTACGAATTTATGATCACCTAAATTACGTTTTAGTTGAAGGACCTTAACAGGTGACACATATTTTACTAATAAAAAAGAAAATAATAAATAATTTTTTAATCTTCCTCAAGAAATCCTAACAAATAAAAAAATGTCTGCATGGTGGATCATTAAAAGAGAAGGTGGAAATTTATCTTCACATGAAGATATAATAAAAAATCATTAGATGATTTGACACAATTGACTAAAATATTATAAAATGATTCTCAACTATCAACTTTATGTGAAGTGAATTACATTTTCATCATCATCAAAAGAGCTTGGATAATGTTATAAGAACTAATGTTATTGCAAACAATGACCACTTAAAACACATAGAATTTGATCACACTCATTGGAATGATCTTTTATCTTAGAAATTTCAGAGGAAACTAAAATTCAATTCTCTTAAAATTTATTGTTCACGACTTATACTATAGAACATAATTTTCAAGCCCTTGATGTACAAAATAGTCCCCTGCATCTGCATGAGCCAAAACAATTGGAGGTGGTTAATCACCCACTTTAACCTTGATCACCATCACTACTTGGGAGTGAAAGAAGAGTTTCGATGTACACAATGGCAGTTGACTCAAACATTCCTTCACGACGATTCGGATGATTAGGAGGTTCTAGTAACTCAGGTTCTGGTAACTCCCCTCCTCTGTCACTATATTTCACAATTCCAGAACCATCACTAACTCCAACAACTTCACCATCTTTGCATAGAAACATTGGTGAAAAGCGTTGAAAAGGGATATTGTCAAGTGACAGAGTAATCAAACTAACCCAAGATGACTTATCTCCATATGCTTTCATCACATAAATAATCTTACCCGGTTCGTTCCATTCAATTAGCCCAAGACATCCCCCGAACACCCCCAAATCGGAATATTCGTGGAGGAAATCATCCGGCACTGCTAATTCTTTCAAAGTATTCTTGTTCTTTTCATTCAAACCAAATGCTATTATTACTGTTTCAGAGTAATTTTCCCTTTGGTCATCCGTGCGCAAAGCCAACCAATGAATCGAACCGTTCAAGAACGATCCTACTCTTGGAGTGTCCACATCATCGTTCCTTAGATTGCCATAAGTGCAATTTAGGCCATGAATATCAACTTGTTTCCATGAATTGGATTTAACAGAAAAGGTCTCAAAGATAATGACATCTTGATGAGCTTCCCAATTCTGGTATGAGATCTGAACAATTATGTAATCGTCTGTTGAAGCATCATAAGCAAAACCGCAAAGGAACACAAACTTGTTGTCCCATGTGGGTGGTGGTGGTACTTTTTTGCATGAGCCTGTTGTTGGGTTCCAAATGATGAGATCATTAAGAAGAATGTTGTCATTGAGAGCTATAAGTAGAAAGCCTCTGCATGAACCCACGATCCTCATCCAATAGTACTGTATTTAATCAATAGGAATTCTAATATTAGATATTCAAATAAAAGTTTATACGTAAGTAGTTTTACTCGTATGCCGAAGGTAAGATCAATTATCTCTGATATGTTTCCTCACATAATATTCTTTTTTATTATTATTTTGGATTTTAGTAATTTTTTTTATCGAATTTTACGTTCTGATTCTATGTCATAAAATCATTTTTTTTTCTAAAATTTCAGTGTATTTCAATCTCTTCATTATTTTTAGGAGACACTAAACTGAATTTGTTATATTCAAATAACTTTTTTTTATTCAAATACACTCGTTTAATTTTAAAATTTTTAATATTACTAATTTTTATTTTTTTTCTATCTCTAATTTCTGTTTTTAATCTCTGTCTCTTATTAAATATAATAATAAATTTAATTCAATTTCTCTCTCCAAAAACAACGTTAGCAAAAATTACTGTCTTTCATGTGGAAAAGTTACCTAACAAAATAGAGTAACTAGACAACATGTTAAATATATCAAAATTAAATTATAGAAATAATAAAGAATTTGTGTACGATATAAGTATATAACTCACGTTAGGAGGTATGAAAGCAAGAGGCAAGTCAATGGTTGAGAAAGCAGAGTGGTTGAGCAGGGGTTTATTGAAATCCCAAGACCATGCAAGGAGATCCGAAGTGTACATGCATATGATCTTATGGCATGGATTCATAGACAGTTCAAAGTGTTGTTTGGCGAAATTAGGATCTGAGATAAGAGACAACCAATGCTTGCTAACACACTTGAAACGCAAGAGGGACTTTACTGGCAAACGTAGCAGGATTTCCACCATCACTTCTTGTGGAAGCTCCTTCTTCTTCATTTTCATTTTCATTTTCGATGGGTCTTGTGATTTTAATTTCTTGGTTCTTCCAAGCTTTTTATATATGAAGGCTTATTATATAAAGTCAAAGTCAATGGAGTTTGGTTTAGAATCTTGATGAGAACGCTTTATTCCCAGCCACTCGTGGAAGCTTTCTCCAAAAGTTTTAGTTTTTTTTTTTTAAAAAAAAAAAAAAACTCCCTCCAGAATTTTTTTCCTTATCCATAATGTAAAAAATTGACTTAGGTAATTAGTTCTAATAAAATATTTCTCCTAGAATCTTAACCAAACGGGTTCACTACTATTGTGATTTGTGCTTCCTCAAAAAAACAGAAATATTAACAAATATATTATTAATAAATATATAAATACTTTGTGTTTTCTATACAGAATTAGGTTTATGTTTTAAAAATAATAACTTTTTTTCATACTATTCTATACAACTTTTTGTATATAAAATAAATATAGAGCATTATAAAAAAATTTAATGATTACCTACACAATACGATATTCAAATTACAATATTTACTTAAACGGACCAATGTATTAATTTTTAGTTTTAAAAATCATTGTTCTTTTGGGGACACAATTTTTTTAATGGCAATTTTTTTTCTGTCATTTTTTTCTAATAATGTCTTTAACCCGGTAAAATTGATGATGAATTTATTGTGAATCTAAGCTTTTTTCAAAAATTTTATTGTTGGTCAATAAATTGTATTAACTCATTAACTAATGATAGACTCTTAAATGAAGCTCAAATTTACAGCGAATTAGTCATCGACCAAATTTGAGAATACTATAAAAAAAAAAAAAGGGTTTAACCTTACTTTATAGCAAAAATTTAATGGCATTTCATATCTAATGAGCACAATTTTCGCCTCCTGCACATTTTATCTCTAATTTTTACTACTAATATTTATTTGATTGTCACAATTCTTGTGAATGCCAGTATGCCACCACCATTACTGGAAGTCTGTCCTTTTCCCCCCAAAAATTAAAGTCTACCCAACTGCGTATCCAGTTAACCATTTTAGAATAAGCTTTTAGCACATTTTCAACCACAAAATGCCGAATATCCTACAATTTTATAGAGTACTATAACAATCCTGGTACTATTTGAAAAACTATTTTCTATAATGCTACTTTTTTTTGCCAAGATCAACTAGTCTTCTTTGTCAGCGCTGACTGGAATTGATGATGTCAGTATGTGAGTTTGTACATCTCTATCACTAAGCCAAATTAACTTTCATAATAAATTATATTTTCTATAATGCTACTTTTTTTTGCCAAGATCAACTAGTCTTCCTTGTCAGCGCTGACTGGAATTGATGATGTCAGTATATGAGTTTGTACATCTCTATCACTAAGCCAAATTAACTTTCATAATAAATTATATATATATATATAATGCAGAATATATCATAATAGTTAATTTGGCTTATTGATAGTGAAGTTAGTCTTTATACTAACGTCATCAATTCCAATTAGCGTCAAGTTAGCGCTAACCAGGAAGTGACACCTTGGTAAAAAATATGGCATCTTAGTAAATATTTTGGAAATGATGACATTTTGAAAAATAGTTTTTCAAATAACCACAATCAAGTAAATTAGCCATAACAATTCCTTAGTTCTAATGAATTTAAATAAAGTAAAATTTTCATTTTAATTAATTAGGCTGCATTATTCAACACCGACCATTATACTTCCTATAAAAATTATGGGATTTCTACTAGCATATTTATTCTGCTCATAAATACATATAATAAGACGTGGTAGCTTCTGCACCTCTTATCTTACCTAACTCACAATTAATTGATGATGACCAAACCAATCACTAAGATCAAAGCCTTTTTAAAAAGGCAGAGAAGCCAGACAACATTGTAATTTGTAGAAATTATTAAGTAACAAACATGGCTGGAGATGGAGAAGTTCAGTTCTTAGGTTCTGGGGGAAGCCCATTTGCAAGAAGGGTGCAAATAGCATTGAAACTGAAGGGAGTAGAGTACACTTACATTGAACAAGATCTTAGAAACAAGAGTGAACTACTTCTCAAATATAACCCTATTTACAAGAAGGTCCCTGTTCTTGTCCACAATGGAAAACCCTTGGCAGAGTCCCTTGTCATTCTTGAATACATTGATGAGACTTGGATTAACAACTATCCCATTTTGCCTCAGAATCCTTATGATAAGGCCATGGCTCGTTTTTGGACAAAGTTCATTGATGACAAGGTAAGCAGTCATTTCATTTGTTTATATTCTTAAATGCAAATGAAATTGCTTTTGGAGATGGAAATATGATCATTAATTAGAAATTAAAGAAATTGATTTGAGATTCACCTTTTATTTATATTAGGATTAAATTTTTATTGTATAGTTAAGTTTTTTTTTTGTAGTTTTTCATTTGGTTTTAATTTTGCAATTAGCTTTTAATGTTAATAAACTTACAAACTTACAAATTTTATTTGATCTATGGAAGATCACGAGTCAAATTGATCACTCAAAAATTTAACGCTCTAATTTGATCATTAAAAAAATATAATATTAATAAAATTCATTCTTATGTTAATTTTTTAATTTTTATTGATATATTACCCTGTCAAGTGTCATTTTGATATGGTAAATCGAATTTAATTTCCATAAGTTGAGCTTGAATTTGGTTTAACTCACTCAATTCGACTCCTTTTCAAACCTACTTTGACACATTATATTAAACATTGGATCACCAATATACTATAAGTAAAAAGTTAATAAAGTGATAAAGTGAAGTGAGAAGTTAATCGCTCTTAAATTAAGTCGTGAACTCTTACTTAAATAGAAATTACAAATCCAATGATACTTAACCTATCACTTTTATCACTTTACAAATTTTGTTGGAGGGTCTAAATTTTAAGCAATTAACTCTAAGTAATATTATTATGAAGTAGATAAAGAGGGTAAAATATAAAGGTCCATTGATTGTTGTTTTTCTCTTGTGGGTAGTGCATTCCTGCAATAGGGAAGGCTGCATGGACTACAAAAAATGAAGAACGTGAAAAGGGCATTGAAGAAGCAAGTGAGGCCCTTCAAATTCTGGATAATGAGCTAAAGCATTATCATCACAAGTTCTTTGGTGGAGACACAATCGGTATTGTTGACATTGCTGCTAGCTTCATAGCTTATTGGCTACCCCTTATTGAAGAAGCTACGGGCTTTACTCTGTTGACCGTCGACAAATTCCCTAATCTACACAACTGGACTCAAGAATTCACTAATCATCCTGTTGTGAAGGAAAACTTGCCTCCAAGTGATACGCTCTTGGGCTTTTTAAAAGCCCGCTATGCTTCCTTGAAGTAGAGTCATTTTGTGAGGGGTTAATAGTTAAATTTGTTACCAAATGATAATCGGTTTTCAAATTGGTCCGCCAAAAATTTTGTTCCTCTACAATTATATTTTTTAAGAATTAATATGATTAACAAAATTTTTTGAGGATCAATTTATAAAACAGATTATATTTCAAGACAAATTTAAGTATTAATTCATTTGTAAGTATCTGTTTTTTATACATATTTCGGATACATGGCAGGAATTATACTCCAAATAATAAATAATATAATAAGGGTATAAGCTAAAATGTATTAGAGATATGTGACAATTGTTATAAGATAACTTTAAATATTATGGATGTCACTCAACATGTAGCAAATAAAGTTGTCCCTCACTATCAAGTACTAGCTACAGCTAATATACCTTTCTTCAATAATAGGTTTCATATTATTTAATATATTATTGGCACTCATTCTTGTATATAAATAGGACACCAACGTACTTGAATAAACACACAACTTCAGTAGCAAAAACAAAGT
>JASCZI010061712.1:0-13702 GCA_036250425.1 Stylosanthes scabra | reverse complement strand
GAGATCATTGGATCGCCCGCCCACAGATGTCGAAGTCTTCAGGGAGACCCACACACGTAAGCGTGACAGGACCATTGTGGAGAAGCGCGCCGAAGACTTGCTGGTATGTATGTTTTGCTTAATTTAAATTTGTAACTATCATACTTACTCCCTGCTTATACCTTCATGTTATTTTCTTTCAGACCGAGTTCTCCACCAACCTCGAAGAAGCCACCCAACAGGCTTAGGAAGAGGGTGATGATGAGAGTCCCGCCACAGTTGACCCGGACATTGTGTGGCGTCAGACTCTGTCTGAGCCATACAAGAACCGGGTTTACGGGGTCGGAGGTTTTTTCGCCTCATCACTGCGTAGATCCGGCTATGCAGGTTCATCCGCATCGGCATCCAGTTGTCACACAGGTCCGCCCGCTCCGGAGGTTGTGGACTTGAGAGAGCAGGTCCAGAACCTGACGCAGAGCCTGCATAGTCAGGGCGATTTGCTGCAACAGCAAATTGACGAAGTAAAGAGCCTCAAGAGCACCCTAACGGAGAAGGATGCGTGGGCAGAGGAGCATCTACGGCGCATGGAGGAAATGTCGCGTATGATGGCAGCCTACTATGGCCCCCTACGCCCTGGGACTAGCGGCGGTTCGGCAGCTGGTATAGACTCTACGACCGCACCCCCTTTGCCACCTCGGCCACCGCCACCGCCTTCCCATCCGCCGAAGGGCGACGACGACGACGACGACTATGATGATGCTTAGTTAGGCTAGCTTTTATTCACGTTTCTTGTTTTTTCTTTATTACGATTTACGACGACTATGTTTGTTTTATATTTTTAATTTGTATTTTGATTTATTCCTTGATATTTGATTTAATTCTGCAATTGAATTTGCTTCTGATTTGATTTATGCTATTAGTTATTTGGATTGTTTGAATTAGGTGTATTATTTTGGAAGGGTATGTGTGTATCTGAGCTGGGTTTTTAAAAACCCTATGTCCATTTCCGTCGGATTTACCCATCGTCCACTGATCACGTTAACGTCGGATTTACCGCCGGGCCTACCCTTCATTCACTGACCATATTACCGTCGGAATTACCGTCGGATTATTTCCGTCGGATTTAACGTGGGATATATTTGCGTCGGATAATAATCCGACGGAAAATGGAGATATAAGATCGTCAACTTTTTAACTGATTTGCGTCGGATGAATCCGACGAAAAGTTCCGTCGGACAAAGAAAATCCGACGGAAACGAATTTGCGTTGAGCTCTTTACCGTCGACTAACAATCCGACGGAAAATCCGACGAAACGTATCCAGTCGTCGAATTTCCGTTCATAATTCGACGGTAGTCCGACGGTAAATCCGACGGTAACTAACGAATTTTTTGTAGTGAGTTCAAAGCTTGCCCAAAATATCTCCATCAACATAAAGCATTCTTTTTTCCTTCCAAAATAACTATTATAAATACATCACTCAACACTTCTCTCATAAGCTTTTTCCAAGCTCTTCCAAGCTTTTTCCCAACTTTTCCCAGCCTCTAAAAGCAATCTTCAAAGTTTTCTCTGAGACTTAGAAGATCATCATTCACTTGTTCTTCATTTTGTTCATTATAAAACTCAAAGAATCTGGAAAACTAGCCTTTCGGGTGTTCCACAGAACACAGAACACCCGACGACCAACCTTACCCAAACCCCCTTTCACTATAAAAGGCTCATTCATCCTCTTATGACATTAGTTAAGGTCTCTACACTTGTTCTCCACCATCACTTCACATCATTGGTTCTAGTGTTGCTTATTTTGCCTATAATAAAAGTGTTTCCTAACAAGTTTACCTACCCTTAATCTCTTTTCTTTATCCTTCTTTACTTAATTTATTTCTACAAAATCTCACCCGAATAATTTGGCGACTCCACTGGGGAGGAACACTCCAACGCCATGACAGAATCTAGCAAAGGTCACTCTAGGGAGAACAAACCACATGGACGGCGTTCTGTAACTCCTTATAACCTTAATCTTAACTTGGGGACACCCCAAGGTGAGGATGAGTACCATGAAGAAGAAGAACACATGGAGCAGCAGAATCTTGGTGCAAGAGGCGGAGGAACTCCTACCCAGGAAAAATTATTTACACCCCACGTTGGAAGTACTGCTGGTGTACATACCTGCATCATCATTCATGTTCATGTGTACAACTAAATGATGGAAGAAAATGAGAACACTCTTACCACTTGCAAGGAGTGCAAAAAACACCTCATATCATTCCTAGATTGCCTTGGGGTGTTCAGAAACTACTATGGGCTCAAGACGTTAACAGGAAAGGTGTTCATCTAGTATGTTGAGGTAAGAGCTAGCAGAATCAACACCCAGGAGCGATTTGTGATGGAGTTTTGTAACAAGTTCCTGGAAGAGGAACCCTCCATGCACATCATGGAATTTCTACGGACACCCTCTCAGAGCCACACTTGGTGTACAAATGCATTAGAAACGTGGAAGATGGGTCTCAAACCTTCTTTTTTTATGAGAAACATAAACATATTCTCTGAACCCTTAAAGAGAGCTATGACATAACTGAAGCAATAAGCACTCCCTCTCTAGAGGCGTTTGCCACTGATCATAGGAGCATGAGGTGTTCCAATTCGAGGGGTTCCAACAGAAAAAGCTTTATCTCTGTTATCCCTCTCAGGCAAAGTGTGTTGTTGATGGCAGGAGAAAGAGGTGTTCCTGTTCCGGGAGTTCCTATTTCAAGGGTTCCAACAGAAATAGTAGATGAAGTGGAAGGGATGATCACCATGGAGGAGCCCCCCTGTCTAAGGGCCTCTTGAAATCACAGGGGGTGTAGAATCAATGTTCAACCAACTTGGGTAGGAACCCCACATTTAGAAAGATATTGCCAAAGCATTCATAAGAGTCATCTAGAAGCATGAAAAAAGTTTGGGGACTATCAACTCTCCACTCACAAGATTAGGAAACCATGTAAATACATTGGTATTTTGGAACCCTCCCTGACTCATTCAACCGGGTGTTCTACCGTCAGAAAAATAGAAGCTGAAAGGTCGAAGAAGAAATCAGAACACCGCCTCCTGCAAAAAGGAGAGTTGTTCAAAACGATTTTTACCCACGAGGTGTTCCGAACCATGACTCGTACAACTGCGGGTTCTACCTTCAAGAAAAGTAGAAGCTGAAAGGAAGAAATCAGAACACCACTTTTATAAAAGGGAGAGTTGTTCAAAAGGAGTTCAAGAAGAAGAAAAGGACAAAGTTTTAAAAGAAGTCATCAAGAGTTTGTGGAAGAAGACGCCATCAATTGGCCAGGAGGTGTTCCACGCACTTTATCAAAAAGGAAGAGTGGGGAAGAAAAAATTTTTAATTAAAAAAAAAGAGTTCAAATACACTTATTACACAACATCTTTCTACTTGCAAAAACAGAATGTGTGTATGCAAAAGTGTTCACACAAGTAGGAAAATAGAAAGAAAACAAAGTGTTCAAATACACTTCTCATACAATATCTTTCTACCTACAAAAAATAAAATGTGTGTACGCAAAAGTGTTGATACAAGGAGAAAAAGATAAAAAGAAAACAAAGTGTTCAAATACACTTGCTACAAAAAATCTTTCCACCTGTAAAAGAAAAAATGTGTCCGCAAAAATGCCCACACAAGCATAAAAGTGGAGAGAAAACAAAAGTGTTATGCTACAACACTTCACCCTGCAAAAAGCAAAGTGTGCATTCAAAAGAGTCCACACAAGCAGGAAAATAAAATAGAGGAGTGTGCATAATATCAAACAAACACCCAAAAGAAGAGGTGCACAATCAAAGCCAAAAGGCATCAAACAAAGGAATATACTTTGTCAAGTGTAGAAGTAATGAAAGATCATCATAAGTTATCACGGGAGGGACACCTTCCTCAAATCTGGCCAGCTGTTCTTATTCCAAGATGACGCTAGCTAACTTAGCCTTCATGGTGTCCAACTCAATTGTAAGACTAACAATCATCTCTTGAAGAGCAGAAATACCGGAGGAAAGGGAGTCATATTCTTTAGACAAGATCTCTCATCTAGCAAAGTCAGAAACACCCAGATGGAGGCTTCAGCTTAGAAGAAAGCTTCTCAAACCAAGGACCACCGAATTTAAATAACTTAAGGTTATTTAGGTGTGTCTCTTTCATATCTCTATGAACACCCCCACAAGTCTGTAAGGTGTGCAACATCCAAGAGTCCAGAAAATGTTTGGTACCCAAGTTGAAAAGGTGATTGATATCACTATGAAGCAAGAAGGAAGAGTTCAAACATGCAAAGCGAGATAACCAAATCTTTATATCATCATGAGAATGCTCAAACTTATGATGAGGCAAAAACTATCAAGAAACAATTGAGCTCATCGGTTGTTCTACGGGAACCCCACCTAGAACATTATCTTGAGGAGTCTTCAAGAAAGCTAAGTACCCTTGTCTTTGAATATTATGTATATTGGATTGTTATTCTAAAATCCTGTTGAAGATAGCTAAAGGTTGAACACCTGAGGAAATCTTGAAATGAAGGGCTTGCTCAAAACCACAAACAACACCAATGCTATGATATGTGTCTCATTTTGAGCAGTGTTCTAAAAAAATTTTGAGCACCCCCTTTTGGAGTTTCAAACACAGAAAGCATGGAGGAGTTCTTAATCGTTGAAGAAATATTCAAGGGGTGTTCCAACAAAAAGGTACACCCGATGAGGTGGCTAAAGGTGTTCGCTTCATCTGCTCGTTTCCATTCAAAAGGTGTTCATTGAAGAAGGGTACTAATAAAGGCGTCTACTCAAAAAAAAAAAAATCATCTCCATTAGTCAGGTGTTCCTCTAAAGTCTAGCATACTGGAGTTCTTATTTTGATTCATCAACACTACTTGGGACTAGCTGCTATTTACATTTCCCCAACTCCTCTTCAACAAGAATCTTCCTCACGACAACGGTTCTCTCTATGATGAAAAGAGATCTCAACAACAAAATTACTCTATCCAAAGAAGGGTTAGAACTTTCTTATCATCTCTATATCACATACTTATTTACATACATCATGTTAGATGTCATAGAAAATTAAACTATAGAATAAGTTTATAAAATGTCTATTTTTTTGTGGTCAAGATTATGTACTATTTTGCTGCCAACAAAATTCGAACTATATCGTAAAACTACTAATATCATATCACAAAATATTTTTTAAAAAAATTTAAGTTAGGTAAATACACATAATTGGTTTTATATCAATAGTGGTGTAGGGAAGAGCCAAAAAATAATTTAACAATACAAGAGATTAAAATTTTTTTTAATGGGAATTAAACTAAAATTTACCTACCAATATAATGAGGTATAATTTAAATGACATTTGTGCTCTTCTTCTAATAAATATTTTGAATTTGAGAATCTCTCCTAATATATCTTTAACAAAAAGAAAAACTAAAATTTACATATAATTTGCAAAGAAAAGTTAATATATTTTTATATATATATTTTATCAGGTAGAAATGGAGGTGTGTTTGCGCTTGTTGTCTTCTAAGGGAGAGCACTTTTGCAATTTTGTTTCTTGAAGGTGTGTTTTACTCTATCTCCTCACACAAATGTTTTTTTTTAGGTTGGAAACGCTTGCCGCATTAGAGTCTCCTTGTTATAATAGGTGCCACTAAAACGGTAACACTTGGTAAATATTTAAGAAGAGTGAAGTTTGGTAACAAGTTTTTGGAAAGAACAGTAGAATAATGGTAAAATAGCCCTTGTATTCCATGCAACTCTATTTAGTAATTTTTTTTTGTGTAGATTTATTAATTCTTTTTATCAGAGTAAGCGCCCGTTAATAAATCGAAAATCTCATGGCGGCCCCTAAATAATTAAAAAATGAGACAAATCAACCCCTGACACATCACATTGTATTTGTCGATTTCAGGGGTTGATTTATCTATTTTTTAATTGCTTACGGGCCAATTTTTAAATTGTTTAGGAGCCGCTCTAGAAGTTTCGATTTATTAGGGGCGTTAAGCCCAAAATGAAAAAATTAATGGACCGAAAAGAGTACTTACTCTTTTTATTGTTATTATTATTTTTTATTGCTGAGGTAGAAACTAGAAGTGATCCATTTTCCCTGAATTGGTTTTACAATTTACGATGGATGACACATCTACTTCGCATTCATTGGCTGATTCTATGACTCTCTTTCTTGAAATTCTTGATGAAAAGCCCATCAACGTTACTTATATATTGAGTTTTGTTTGAAATTAAGGGAGAATTCGTGGCGAGGCCTGTGTTGTAGTGGCAAAGGTGTTTGCCTCCTAGTAAGCCACACCAAGATTCGTTACCTAGCAATAGCTGGTGGATGAAATGAACCCACCGTGAGAGAAAAGAGAAATGTGTGTGAGAGTAGAGTGTTTGTCCAAAAAAAAAGGGGGGCAGAGGGGAGGGAAGGAGGGGGGGGGGGCTAAATTCCGTGGGTGAATTTTAGCCTGCGCCCGCTAACATCCAGGCGCAGGCGCTGCTGCAATTCTCCAAAAAGCGCCAATTGGTGAATGACAAGTGTCCCTTGCTTTTCAGACTTTGGACATTTGTGACGTCGTGGTTACTCTTCTCTAAATTGGAATTTTAGCCCCAATGTAGTTTTCTGTAAAACAAAAATTCTGAAGGATTACGGTGCAAAACAACAGTGGGTCGAAATGAGGTGGGTCGGTCTTTTTTTTTAGGTCCCAGTTCCTCCCAAATGGTGATTTTGGTATTTCATTTGTTTTTGGTGATTTTGGCATTGTGCGCAAGGCTATTAATTTAAAATGGTGATCTTCTATGTCTTGCAAAAAAACTCGATTGGATGTGTTGGTAGTGCGCGTATGTTTAACCTAGGATTGAGGGCTGTTGTCCAATCCAACCGTCCAAAAAAAAAAAACATAACAGAGCTCCCATTCATCCCATGAATCGGTTTTTCGGGCTAATTAAAATTATGGAGTTCATTTTTTGGTGACTAATTATGGAGTTAATTTAGTTCAAGACAATGTACCTATCTTTCTCTATAATTTAAATCATCTAGTGTTGATTTTCAGATTGAAGAAAGTTAGGAGAAATATTTTATCCTTAAATACGTGTTTATTTAATCATGAAAATTAAACTAATTTCATAAAAAGAACAATTCAAATTTAGTTATATCTATGTTTTGTTTAACATTAACAAAAGGGCAAGTTACCACCATGTTCTATTCACATTTCAATATTATCAAATTACACAAAAATCAGATAAATGATCAGATTACACCATTCCCAATATACTATAGAATCCGTGGAAGGGTGTAGAGATTTGGTGAATCCGTGCCACCCTGCCACGGATACAGAAATGCATGAATAAAATTTGGAGGAATCCGTGGCACCTTAACACAGATTCAAGGTAAAAAAATTCATGACGAATCCGTGGCAGGAGGGTGACATAAATTCTATATAAATCTGTGGCAGGGTAACATGGATTCAGAGTGAAGGAGAGAAAGAGAGAGTAGTGTTAGAGAGAGAAATGTTAGAGAGAGAAAGTGAGAGAGAATAGTTCTTGAGAAGTTACAAAAAAGGGTAGAGAGATGTGTCTGGCTTTTCATCTCTGCAAATGACAGAGGACTTGGGGTTTAGGATTTGGGGTTTAGAGGGGGACATGTTTCGACATGAGCCTACGCCAGATATATGGCGTAACATCATCTTACGACTACCCCAAGAATCCTCTTGGGCTTGAGATTTATCTTGGCTTGGGCATAAGATTTATTTTGGTCCCACCATGAGATTTATCTTAACCTAGGGATTCTTTCATCATTTTTATTCATGTATTTTATTTCACGCACTACGCTATGTATTTCGAAACTTCAAAGCGTTATCTGTTGATGTATTTATGAACATATTTATGAATTAATAGAGTTGTGTGCCCTTATACTTTTAATGTATTTATGTTTTATATTTTTAATGTTTTACGTTTTATATTTATGTATTTCGAGACTTTAAAGCATTATCTACATTACGTAAAAAAAATATAAATAATTAAGCGAACCCAAAAGTTAATTGAAAAAAGACTTCGTACATTACATTTTGCTATACAATTTTTATTTTACAAACAACAAATGCAAATTAAACAACACTAACGGAATCGTAAATTATTACAATAGACCAAAAAAAGACTTCGTACATTACACTTTCATCGTTAATAAACTCTGAAAGTGTAAATATTGACCTGGTATTAAACCATTCAACTGAGGTGGCCATATCTCAGCAATGGTTATTTAATGGAGAACGATCCGACGTACTTTAACCCGGCTGATGTGGAGGAGGACTATCACCGGTAAAAGTATCGTCGGCCAAACTCCTTTAATAATTGCTTAATCCACCCATTCCCAACCAGTTCGCTTTGCTTCGTCGCCTCATGTCCCGCTCTCCGTCCTCCGCCTCCGTCATCTTAGCTTGCCGCTCATCCTCACCAGGGATCACCACTTGGTATTTATAGGAGTGGCTCCACGAACCTGAATCCGTGGCACCCTGCCATGGATCCCGTTTACTTGATTTCACAATACCCTGAATCCGTGGCAGGGTGTCATGGATTCCTCCAAATTTTATTTATGCATCTCTGTATCCGTGGCAGAGTGGTACAGATTCACCAAATCCCTACACCCTGCCACGGATTTCATAGTATATTGGAAACGGTGTAATCTGATCATTTATCTGATTTTGGTGTAATTTGATAATATTGTAATGTGAATAGAACATTGTGGTAACTTGCCCTTAACGAAAGAGAGTAATATAAAATTATGTTTTTTAAAGAACTCGTTTAATGATACTGAATTAATTTTTTCGAATGGGCGTCCCTAATAAAATTAAAACTTATTTTTATTTTTTGGAAAATAAAAAATTATATTTTCTATTCAAATTTGTAATTTAATGATATTATTAAAAAGTGATCTAAGACAATTAATTAGTAAAACTTTTATTTTTATTGGTAAATAAATTATAGTATTACTATTTAATTTTTTAAAAATATTATAAAATAGAAGGATTAAATTATATGATACATAATTGTTTTCATATAATTTCATTATCTAATGAAAATATGTTATATAATTAGGATATATTTGTCTACAAGCAATTTTATGCTACAAATAAAAATTTATGTGTATAATAATTAGACAATAGATTTCACTTTAGATATTACATATATTATATATAATAGATAGATATGGTAGAAGATTTTAAAATTTCCTACGAGGTCTAAAATTGTTCCTGGAAGTTAATCTAATAAAAAAAATTCATTCTAATAACTCTCGCTAATCTATATATTCACACAAGTCTAGTCTACAAATTTGATTGAGAAAAACTTGTGCAGATTGTATTTTACATGACGAAAATTGTGATAAAATAAAGTTAGTTTCATATAAAAAAATTTTACTAACAACTTTAATGAAATGATGATCTATTTTTTATTCATATATCTTTAATTACACGTATAGACTCTTAAGATCAAATCATATTATAAATTTAATCCACGTTACGAAATTCACAATTAATTGTGCACCACATAATATGTCTTCTATAAATTTGTGATCTAAATTTGATTCACATTGCTAATTCGTGCTCTAACAATATAAATTCATGCTCTGAATATGATTTATTTTGTTTTAGTTTATTTTTATTTGAATATTAAATAATAAATATTTTTTATCTATCTAATACTATTATTGAAGTAGAACAAATACCAAAATCACCATTTGGGAAGAACCGGAACGTTAAAAAAAAAAAAGATCGACCAACCCCACCTCGGTCTATTGTTATTTTGCATCATAATCCTTCAGAATTTTGATTTTACAGAAACACTACATTGGGACTAAAATTTCAATTTAGAAAAGATTAACCATAACATCTAGAAATGTCCAAAGTCTGAAAAGCAAGGGACACTTGTCAATCATCAATTGGCACTTTTTCGGAGAATTGCAGCAGACCTGGATGTTAGTCGGCGCAGGCTAAAATTCACCAATTCCATGGCCGAGGCTTGGGATGAATGGCAAATGTGTGTGTGTCAGACTGTCAGTGTGTGTTTGAATAATAAAAAATAAAAAAAAAGAATTTCAAGCTCCTCCAGATAATTGGGTTGGGTCAAATATACACCAATTATGGTGTTTGGCGGGGCAACCCAACACCTGCTAGTATTGAAAATGGGAATTCACTGAATAAAAAAAAAAAAAAATTGGGAATCCACTTTCAAGCTAGAGACTGCCTTAGCCATAGAAACTGAAATCAAAGGCATACAAAGTGATCTATCTAAAAAAAAAAGGCATACAAAGTGTTTTGGAAATAGCTTGGATTAGAGGCTAGAGGTCTTTCTTAGAAGGAGCATTAGAAGAATTAAGTCCCTTCTCAATAGAGATTAGAATGTGCAAATAACCCACATCTATAGACTGTTGATGATGAATTGGCTAACCTCGTCTTAGAGTTCAAATTAGTTGCTGATATAGTGATATTAGTGCGACTGTTTTCCCTTTTGGTGGAACTCCAAGCAAACTCAAGTGTTACCGCTGAAGCCTGGGGAATTAGAGAAGCAACAAATATTGGCCTACATTTACAATCTTATTTTGCAAATGTCACAGTTGGTGGAAGCTCTCTAATTGGGTAAAAGAAAATCAAGCAGTGCCAGTGTGCCTTTACTTGGATTCCACAGAATGGCAACCGTCTGGTGCACTCTTGGGCCTCTCTCAAGCTGCGAGATCAAATGGCTTATGGGCTATGGCTCTCTTCAATCCAGGCTTCCATCCTCCGCTGCACAAGAATCAAGACCTTCATCCCCTCTCTTTTCTTTGCTCCGCTTTTTGTGTCCTTTTTAACTGAGTAATCATCCTTTTCGGTCCTGACTTTTTCGTTTTGGATATAACATTCCTTAATAAATCGAAAACTACAGAGCAATGTGACGTGTCAGGGTTGATCTATCCCATTTTTTAATTATTTAGAAGCCGCCTGTGATTTTCGATACACTAAGGATGCCATGTTCAAAGGAAAAAGTCCGATAAGAGTATTTGCTCTTTTTTATTTAAACCAAAATGCGGTAAGTTGCTGTTGGGTGGGATATTAGGTGGGGCCAATTAACGTTTTTCTTTTGGCATTTTTTATTATTATTTTTTTTTGGACATGGGGCTTAAAGCCCACTTACCCATAACCCCACCCCACCCCTTCCCTACCCAAACCCAGTACCCAACGTTATTTATTGTTCAACTTCCTCCATGAGGAGTCGAACCTTGGATCAATGAAGTTTAGGGTGACAATTTTTTGCTTGGAACTTTAAAAGGGTGTGAGTATGTTTTTTTTTGTTGGTTATTTGTAGGCTTTTTCCTAGCTTATATGCTTCAGCTGGGTTTTTTTTAGGATGGGCTCTTCTCAACCCATAACTAGAGTGCAATAAAAATGTGGGCTTCAAACCAAAAACTAATTACCAGAAATAAAAAGAAAGAGAGGAGAGAATTGACTTGGATTGATATAATGGTCACCTCAATATTTTGTTTAAACAAGTGTAGGATTGGGGTGATCATGCGCAAGGCCATAATTTAAAGTGGTGTTCTTCTATAGGCTTTGCAAAAAGGCTCAGCGATGGCCGAGTAGTGGAATGTTAGGTGCATGAGTGTGGAGGGTGTGTGTATTTATGATGTAAGTCTAAGATTGGGGTCGTTGTCCAATTCACCATCTAAAAAAAATAACAAGTGTAGGATTTAAATTTCGTTTTGAGTATATAGAAATTCATTAGCCAACAACAAACTTTTAAATATAACTCAACTCCGCAAGAGAAAGGAAGTTGCGGTCACAACCACAATCCCCTTTAAAGCTTTGTCTAGTTGAATGGAAAATCCAAAGAGAAGGAAAAGAAAAATATCAAAATAAAATTACGGATTTAGTATTATAGTAGTAGATACAAGAAAAAAAAAAATATATCGTTGGAACTTTTAAATTTAAGTTTGGATGCATCTCTAGATTAGGGCCTTTTTTTTTTTTTGGTCCGGAGATTACGGCCTTTTTAAAACCCTTCCCAAGATTCCACTTTACTGTTTAAATTATTCTCTACACGAAGAAATACGAATACTAGGTTGGTCCCCTCCCAAAAATAAATAAATAAGCATGGAAAATAGAAAACTCTGCCAGTCCCACACTCCCACCAATATATATTCCATTAAAAGTGTTACTTTAGGCAAATTAATAGAAGAATGTTAATTTGATCAAGCTTTTAGGAGTTAGAGTAGCTAATATATGAAAAGTTTTTAACTATAGAATCATGCATGAAATTAACTAATAATGGGAATATATATGTATGTGACATGTTGATCCAATGCCTATGGACCATAATGCCCTTATCACTACTAAGATTTGTGGTGGCCAATGTGTTCCCCACGAACTTATCAAATATGCTTCTTTCATATATTCACCACTTTTCATTCTTACCTTCTTTGTCTCTCCCTTAATCTCAAATTAACTAACGCGTGCTTCATTACCAGTCAAACATAAATTAATTGAATGAGTTTTACTTTTAATTCAATGATGATTGAGTTTCAATTTATAAATTGTCAAGCACGATTATATATATGTCAATTAGTACCATATAATTTTTAAGATAATAAATAATTTATTGAAATATTTTTTTATCATAAAAATAAATAAATGGATTTTTTATATATATTTTTTACACATGTGATACATTCGAATTAAATTAAATTCGAGTAAAATTAGGATTGGAAAATAAAAAATTTGGCCTTGTCCACATAATATAGCCTCTTAAACGGGCTTTAATTTATTGGGTGCGTTATGATTGTACTTGAAGAATAATGCTACCAGCTTAGAGATCATGATCGTGATTAATTATTTTGTTTTAGAGGCATGATAATATATATATAATTATATATATGTTGGTTGCTTCACGATAGACATGACATTTTACTAGAGTATAATAATGGCTGGAAATTATATATATAACAAATAAATTAAAATTTCCAAGGACACTAGGGTATGGTAATTTGCTGAACCTATGAAATTAGAAGCTGTTTCCTCTATACACTTTCAAAATTCCAATGACCAAAATCCAAGAATACCCTAATTATAGTTATCTATATTGTATTGAGGTTCTTGTCGTTAGTGCATGTTTTATTGCCCTAATTATAAGGTAAGTTGATGGGAGAACATATGAATATGGTTATGCTAGCTAGCATGCCTCATACTCCCTTCACATGCATGTTAAGAGAAAAATAAATATTAAATGTTTAATAATTACTCTGTTAATTCTAATTGAATTCTTATACTTTTTTTTAAACAAATATGGTAGAGAGCCCACACTACACAACTCATAAAGAATCAATAAATTCACAAGAATTTAAGTCTAACAAACAATAATAATTAGATGGTTTTCTTATTATTAATTGGCTCTCTAACTGACTCCTAATCAATAACTCCCAATAATTTTTTTTTCAAATTAAATTTTTATATCATATTAACTTTTGTAATTAAGTCATCAAAAAAAAAACTTTTGTAATTCAACATAATTTTTCGTTGTAAAAGGGTTGTCTCATTTAAGGCTCGTGTCCTTAGAAGAGAAATATTCAATTTTTGCAACAGAGCATTTCATTAATTTCAATGCTTTTGAATTTAACTATAAATTTAATATGATACAGCTATATAGAAACTCAATAAATATATATATATATATATATATATATATAT
>JASCZI010061707.1:5225-17243 GCA_036250425.1 Stylosanthes scabra | reverse complement strand
AAGTTTCTCTCTCTTCTTTAATTGCACATCAGATTTTAATAGCACAAATCAACGATCAAGATTTAATATCCTCATTAAAAGACACTTTAGTATCTTCATCATAGACATTCCCAAAAATATAATACTGCTTATTTTTTAAAATGTAAAATACTTTGAAAGGTAGTTTTTTGTGTTTTAATATTTTTTCTTGCATTATTATATATAATAGGTTTGCTTACCTTTTGCTCATGCGTGAAATTTTCAGGTTGATTAATGAGAACTCACAAGTTCTTGAGAGACTAAAGAAGAATAATGAAGGAGAGAGGGAGAAAAACAAAGAGAACAAAAACTTGGATGCACTTCTTAAAAGAAGTCGAGCTTGAAATAAACATTTTTGCATAGGTATATTTTACTATTGTGTTTTAAAATTTAAAGCTCATGTTTGGAATTTTTAAAAGGGATTTTTAATTTGTTGTTGTCTATGTTTAGAATAAAATCATATTGAAAACATTAAATAGAGTTAAGAGAGTAGAATGAATTCAAGAAAGAGATTCTAACAAAAGTATAACAAAATTTAGAAAGCTCACACCTTTACAAAAGATAGAAACTCTTTTCCCTTTTTTACTGAATCATAAGAACGTTGCTCTTAGCACCTAGAAGGGAAAAAATTGAATTGCAGAAATGAAAAGAATGAGGAAAATGAATTTGAACAAATAATGATTTTATATATATAGGAAATGGCAGAGAGATACAAAGGAGGGAACACTAAATAAGGTTAGAGGAGTATAATGAAGGCAAGAGAGAGACCAAATCAAAATAAGAACTTTGCTCACCTTTAATGAACTACAAAAATTGCTCTTTTTTTTTGTTGTAAATTTTGGGTGTAAGGGTAGAATTAAGAAGTGGGATGGTGCTATTCTAGCTTCTGACTATGTCTTACTTATTTATTTCAAACTCTTAGCTTCCGAGTTTTGCTTTTTGTGTTTTCCTTGTGTGGTGTAGTTCGGATTTGTTGTTGAGCTGAGTAGGCTTTGATTGTGTTTTTCATTTGAGTTGGTTTGTTGTTTATCCCTCATATGCATGCGTCCTGTTTTCTTGTGCTCTCTTGATGGAACTTTATGGTGTTTTAAAGCTTCAAGAAAAAAAATGGATATTATAACACCCTAGAATTAGCTAATCATGTCGCGCGCCGGATCAACCAACTCTAGTGCATTACAGACACACAGACGCTACTAAAAACTAGGGCTTTCAGAAGCCGTTGAGTGAAAATGGTACGTTTAAACACAAAATACTTCTTTATTAAAATAGAGCCAAGAACCCATATACAGTACTTGTTTTACATCAAAATATATAATAGTACATACATATATCCAAATGGTTCGACTCTATATACAGACTAGAACCTGCGAAGCCCAGGCCCGTTATACAACCTTCTAAATCCTATTACATACCCTGGACAAACTTCACTAATTCTCTGACACATACAACAGATGACCCAAACTGCGGAGAAGCTAAACCAAACACCGGAAGGAATGCTTCGCCAACTTTCAAGCTCGAACATGTACCTGAAAAGTCTGAAATATACGGAATGAGAATCCTCAACCCATGGATTCTTAGTACGGATAAAGCGCCAAAACCCCAATAAGTAAGCTAGTAGGACCACACGGGGCAATCCTACTCGGCACTCAGGTTTTACCATTCCTCGCCTTCGCGTTATACAACTCTCAAACCCTTAACCCGTTTCCTTAGTTCCTACGGCAAACATTCCTATTTCTTTCATTTGGTTAACCCTTTTAATCCGGAAATCTCTACATTTCCTTCTCTTATCATTTTCATTGTCTTTACCTAGGTTACTACCTCTTTCCAATTTCAAACAGAGCAAGCATACACAACAACACACAAGCAAGCACACAAGCACAAGCATACAAACAACACATAGCAAGTACATTTACAAACAATCACACCCAAGCAATGTCACACAAATGCATATGATGAATGCCTGACCCAGTGGCTAAGATCAGCTCACCCGGTCGGTTCCATTAGCTAACCCGACCGATCCAGTATATATCTCGAATCACTACCGTACGCACTTCCTCGAGGATAACTCGCTCATTGGCCCGGACGTTTACATTCTTTATCTCAATATATATATATTGGGGTTTCCTCCTTTCTCAATATTGTATGCCGGGACGTTGGCCCTACTGAACCCCCATGACACGCACTACGTCGGTAGTCCGCTATTGCCGTAAGCCGGGTCGTCAGCCCGCAGGCCCCCACTTGTCACTTCGGCTCACGTTATGTCAACACGGTGACATTCTTCCTCCTATCGAGGGGATCCAAGCTCTATACATGATTCGTATCATCCACTTTCACAAAAAAATGTGCGAGAGATCCTTAAACCATTCCAAATCACTTTGAAAACTAAGCCATACCTTCAGAATCGATTCCGAAAAGGAAGAATCGACTCTAAGGCAGTTTTTGAACGTTGAATTTAAATCCTGGACACTAGTGAATCGATTCTGGAATCCCCGAATCGACTCACGAGTCCCTTTCTAAACCATTTTCTAAACCTAGAATCGATTCCAGCATCAGCCGAATCGATTTTCTGCAGCTCTTTCAAAACCAAAACCTTTCTGTCAATATATGAATCGATTCTACAGGTCCTGGAATCGATTCGAAACACTTAGAAAACTTTTTCAAGAAATGGGTCATCATACGAATCGATTCTTCCAGGCTAGAATCGATGCATATCACAACCGAATTGGCCCCTGTGACAATCTGAATCGATTCTCAGGTCATGGGAATTGATTCTTTTCTCTCGAAATCCATTTTTCTTGGGGAAATGGCTCAGAGAATCGACTCTGTTGTAGAGAGAATCGATTCTCCGGGGCCCTGCTGCATTTCTGCAGAATTGCTAAGTTTAAAACCCTCAAACTCTTTGCTCACTAGGCCAATTTCAACCATTTCAAAACCATTTTCTAGACCTTAAAACATGCTTTGAAAACCTTTTATTGGAAATCATTTTCGTTGTCTAAAACCAAAGTAACGACTCACCGAAGTTCGCCCAAAAACATGTTTTCCTTTCCAAAACCTCTTCTAAAACCTTCCTAGGACTCTCTCCACAATTTCAATGCCTCTTGGGCTCTCATTTCTCAAAACACCGCCTCATGTATAGCCGCTCTCTTTCCGTTTCACAATATACATGGCCCTCGGTCTCATATCAACATCATCAATCATCATATTCATCATACATCATCATCATTTATCATGTTCATCATCATTTATCATCATTATCGTCTCATTTATCATCATTTATCATCATCTCATTCATCAAGCACACACTTAGCACATACACTTATCCACTTTTGTTCTTATCTTTCCATTTTTATTCAACCTATCATGGCATCCTAGGTTCCACTAGCCTAGGTGCTCATACCAGATTACCTATTGCAGTAATGAATCTAAATCCGTACTTGAACGCCAAGCCCAACGCTCACACGCGATTCTTGTTCGCGCCATCGAGCATCCAAGCACACCACATCATACCCGTAGCTCTAGTTAGCCACACCAACCCTCATACACATATATTTCAACACCTACAACACATACACACACAAAAACATACAAAAACCAAAAACCTATCAATTCTTAGGGATCAAAGAAGAGCATAGTTAGGGTTGGAACGTCTTACCGGAGTTGCAAGCTCATAGGATTCGATTATCATGCATTGGGCATGCTAGAACAACACCTAGAACATGAATGTCGAAAAATATGCAAGGTGATCAAGCTCATTTTCGAGCAGAAACTTAGAAGCTAGAAATGAGGAGGATTTCGTGATACCCATACTCAAGTGTGGTGTAGAATCGAAGGGGATGGAACAAGCTTCGAGTAGCCGCAAACGGTGCGTCAATCGGAGCTCTGGGTCAAAAGTTATTGCGATCGGAAGTTGTGATGAACAGTGGAGAATTGGTACAGAATTGATTCTAAATCGATTCTCTGACCAATTCTCTCAATTCTCTTAAACGGAAATGAGAGAAATGAGGTGGTTCAGCCACCTTGTTCCTTATATAGAGGACGATCCGGCTCACGGTTTGGTCCGGTTCGGGCCAAACTTTAGCAAAGGTGTTCGTGTTTGCGCACAAATTCTAGTTTACGTACGTGTTTCCTCACATTTATTTTGTTCCGACTCAATGCCGTTGGCGGAAAGCCGGTTCGATTGGCTCGGCTAACGGTGTGGGGTATTACATTCTACCCACCTTAATTAGAATTTCGTCCTCGAAATTCCAACTCCTACGTTACTAGGTTCGCATTCTGAGAACGCTCTCTCACGCTTTAGTTTTCGGAACAAGATTGACAAGTCAATCTCGCCTGGATCGTTCGTATAACTCCTACATGTTTCCTAGGTTTTCGTAGCAATAGTTTTAGGGTATTCCGCGATCTATTGAACACAAGAACATCCCATTGGATGGTTTCTACCGTGCCCTATACGTTTTCGCAAATTAGCGATTTGCTTGATGACAAAATGAGAACATTCGTTGTCTCACTCGTCGCTAAATGATCCTAGGTATGTTAGGCAACTTAGTAGTGCCATTGAATCAAGGGAAATCGATTCTGTTCCTTTAGAATCGATTCCGGTGGGTGTTTGGCACCAAAAATGAATTTGAATGATGGGTGAATCGATTCCACAATGTAAGAATCGATTCAGGATAGTGGTTTGGTGTGTAATTCTCTTCGGCCCACATATGAATCGATTCGAACAAGCTTCGAGTCTATTCTAAACACTTAGTGTTTAAGAATCCTAACTTCATTGAGGTAGAATCGATTCTGTCAAGGTTAGAATCGATGCATAGGGTAATGGGTTACTCTCTGGAGTGATCTGAATCGATTCAAACACATACCGAGTCGATTCATAACACTTAGAGATTTTGAATCCCAGTTTTGGTTGGGTACGAATCGATTCCTCACAGCATAGAATCGATTCAAGGTGGTTTCGTTTTTTAGGGATTCGCTTCTGCGAAGTTGAGAATCAATTTACTGATGCAGCGAGTCGATTCTATTGGCGAATTCTACGTTATTTTAGGGCACACGAATCGATTCCTAGACGCATAGAATCGATTCGAAGGCGTCAGAATCGAGTTATAAACTCGAATCTCACCCTTCTCCCTTCATTTTTCTCATCTCCTTCCAACTTCTTTCTCATTTTCTCTCAAGTCTCTCTCAACCCTTACCACTCTCAACCTCAAAAACACTCCTTTCTTCATTCCTCCACCACTCTCCTGCCACCATTACTACTCCTCACTACTTCCCCTCTCTTCTTTGCCTCTTCTATCTTCCTCCCTCTCTCTCCTCTTCTCAATCTCATTCTCACTTGCCCCCTTCACTTTCACTGTTGCTCTAGTTTTCTCCTTCTCACTCAACTACACTATGCCACGTGTTAAACAAACCGGTAGGCAGAATAGGATAGACCATTGTGCTCTACCAATGCCGCTACGCCTTTCCCAGATGCTGGAAGAGCGTTGGTTTGATGATGCCAATGAGAAGCTCGCGTATGACGAACGCCTCTCAAAGATGGAAATTCTTCCACCAGAGTTCATAGGGGATGGGGTGCTTCCGGATGAGAAGTACCCGGAGTTTTGGAGACTCATAGACATCCAAGGCTTGCGCCCATTCCTCTACATGCGTGAGAGGTAAGCAACCTCTACACTTCGCGGTTCATTTCGATTTTCCTAGCATAGGTTCGTTGTTCAAATGGCTAGTTCTAAGATTATGTGTTGTGGCATTGACTTAGAGACTTCTAAGTACTAGGATTGTTGTGTTTGGTTTTGCATGGTTTGGTTTGGGATTTTTCTTGTGTGGCAAGGCTTCTAACCTTCTATCTCAATTTGGTTCCTAGCCTTCTACTTTTGGTTCGGTTCCTATTTGTTGTCTGATCGCACACTCTTGGTTCACTCTCGTATTGCATTGTTTGGTTTGTATTTGTTGAATCCATTTGGTTGGGTTATGGTTGCGCATTTTGGTTTGGTTCCTACTTGGTTGTCAAGGTTTATCTATTCTATCTATCTGTCTGATGTAGTTTTCCTTATTGTTATGTTGCTGCTTGGTTGGGATTTTCTGAATTTTGCAGGTTTTACCCGCGTTTCGTCGCAGCTGCCTATACCACCATGTTCATTCGGGATAACCTGAATAACGATGGAACTGGGGGTTTCGCTTTCGGCTTCAGACTCGAAGGTCGCAGTTATGAGTTCTCACTCTCAGATTTAGCGACTGTCTGGGGTTTGAAGAATGAAGGCGTCACCTTCAAGGGTGGTAACAGCCCTCACGGCACATGGAACGAGTTCAACAAGCTAGACGTGATCAGAGGACTCCGATTGGAGCATGCCGCGTCGGGAAAGTACGCGATCAATAGGATGTCCACCGATCACAGACTCCTATTGTACATGCTTTCCTATGTGCTACTACCGAGGAAAAGCAACCACGGTTCAGCTTCCGAGGAAGATCTCCTCATACTATGGGCTATGGTTCAAGAGAAGCAAATCCACTGGCCATATCTGATGGCGCATAGGATGCTTAGGTATTCACAAGGCAAGGTAATTATCTAACACTCTTGGTTTCGGTTTTCTATCTCACTTGTCCTAGTTGTCGGTTTCCGTTTACGTATTCTAATCATAGCTAACCTAAATTTGTTTCACCCACGTATGGTTTTATGTGCATGTTTTCCATTGGTTTTGCAGTCTACGTCGTTTCTAGCACATGCGCACCTACTGACAAAGGTCTTCGAGATTGCGCCGCTAGATCTAACGCGTGAGGACAACGTGGAACCAGAGATATCCCACGCTATCTCTTCCAAGAATATCCATCAGATGCGGAGGAACCTAGTAGGTCCAAACGACATTGCCGAGGATGTGGGTGTTGATGTCATGGCGGATGCACAGCCTCAAGTTGAGACCGGTACCTCTGCTCAGATTCCCACTGAGACAAGAGTGCCACCACAGTTTCAGCCGGATATAGTTGAGATTGCTCAGAAAGTTTTCGAGGATTTGCGGTTAGCAATGACCGAAGGTTTCACAAGGTTGTCGGGTCGCATCGATCAAATCGGCACTCACCTGATCATCCAAGACATTGATATTCGCAACCTACGGGACGAGTTCCATAGTTTCCACGGCGAAAGGATGTACATGGACTTTCAGGAGCAGCCTGAAGATAATCCGATGCAGGATTAGTTCCTAGGTGTTTACTTGTTTTGCTTTCCTATGGTTTGTACGGATATTCGTAGCGTTAAGGTTGGATTTCGAATTTGTTTACTACTATTGGTTTGGATTATCGGATGTAGTGGTACATTTTCCTAACACTTAGGAATTCTAGCTATCTATCTAATTTACTTATGGTTTACTTTCCTAGTTCTTGTTGATTCAACTACGCGAATATTCAGGTTTCGAATGATTACGGGTTAATCACAAACCCCTTAAGCTCAAAGCTTATCCTATGTGCGCTCGTTTACGATTTTCAGGATCAATCTTAGACATATAACTAGGATTTAGCACGAGGACTTGAATCAAACAAAGACATGACTCCACGTTTTGAAATTGACTCCAACCATCTAGAGGGAATGACACCACTACTACCAACTCTTCATAACTTAACTCTAGTCTATACTCACAACTTAATACAATCCATTGTAATCAGCTTGAGTCCTTACGTTCAGAAAAGAATCGGCTTCGACATTGGAGTTGATCAGACTCTATGTCAAAACACGACTATAAGGTTATCAAATAAAAGGAACTCAGACAAACTACCAATAGATCATCATGCTTACTGACTCAGTTTATTGCCATTGGCGACATCTTTTGCATGATTGTTTGGTTCAGACCATGCACTGAAGCATAGCAGTTTCTTCCCTCAGGCTCACAAGGAAAGAACTGCTCTGATACCAAATATAACACCCTAGAATCAGCTAATCACGTCGCGCGCTTGATCAACCAACTCTAGTGCATTACAGACACACAGACGCTACTAAAAACTAGGGCTTTCAGAAGCCGTTGAGCGAAAATGGTACGTTTAAACATAAAATACTTCTTTATTAAAATAGAGCCAAGAACCCATATACAGTACTTGTTTTACATCAAAATATATAATAGTACATACATATATCCAAATGGTTCGGCTCTATATACAGACTAGAACCTGCGAAGCCTAGGCCCGTTATACAACCTTCTAAATCCTATTACATACTCTGGACAAACTTCACTAATTCTCCGACACATACAACAGACGACTCAAACTGCGGAGAAGCTAAACCAAACACCGGAAGGAATGCTTCGCCAACTTTCCAAGCTCGAACTTGTACCTGAAAAGTCTGAAATATACGGAATGAGAATCCCCAACTCATGGATTCTCAGTACGGATAAAGCGCTAAAACCCCAATAAGTAAGCTAGTAGGACCACACGGGGCAATCCTACTCGGCACTCAGGTTTTACCATTCCTCGCCTTCACGTCATACAACTCTCAAACCCTTAACCCGTTTCCTTAGTTCCTACGGCAAACATTCCTATTTCTTTCATTTTGTTAACCCTTTTAACCCGGAAATCTCTACATTTCCTTCTCTTATCATTTTCATCGTCTTTATCTAGGTTACTACCTCTTTCCAGTTTCAAACAGAGCAAGCATACACAACAACACACAAGTAAGCACACAAGCACAAGCATACAAACAACACATGGCAAGTACATTTACAAAAAATCACACCCAAGCAAATGTTACACAAATGCATATGAAGAATGCCTGACCCTACGGCTAAGATAAGCTCACTCGGTTGGTTCCATTAGCCAACTCGACCGATCCAGATATATCCCGGATCACTAGCATACGCACTTCCCCGAGGACAACTCGCTCATTGCCCCGAACGTTTACGTTCTTTATCTCAATATATATATATATAGGGGTTTCCTCCTTTCTCAATATTGTACGCCGGGACGTTGGCCCTACTGACCCATCATGGCACACACTACGCCGTTTGTTCGCTATTGCTGTAAGCCGGGTCGTCAGCCCGCAGGCCCCCACTTTTCACTTCGGCTCACGTTATGTCAACACGGTGACATTCTTCCTCCTATCGAGGGGATCAAAGCTCTATACATGAGTCGTATCATCCACTTTCACAAAACAATGTACAAGAGATCCTTAAACCATTCCAAATCACTTTGAAAACCAAGACATACCTTCAGAATTGATTCCGAAGAGGAATAATGATGCGGCAAATCTTTTCAAGAAAACGATTCGCAACAATCCGACAAGTGCATCGGATCAAGTAGTATCTACTAGAGTGGGTTATTGTTCCCAACGAGGAGAGGGGATTAACCAATACTTTCTTATAATTCTTCAATTAGATCAAACCGATTGATAAGAGAATCAATGTAACATAAAACCAAAGAAATCAAATACAAAACCAGCAAGCATGATTATTCAAAACTTTAACAATTATCAACTATAAGAATGCAAACAATTACAAAAGATGTATCAAGAAAAGGGATAAGATTGAGGGATAGGAGATATTCAACAAGACAACTTCATAATCCAATATTTTCTAGTATTTTTCTGCAACATGTATCATCACAAATTCACCATAAATCCTAGTATAACTAAATCCTAATCTCTTAGCAATCTAGTTTCTCTTTAACCTATCTAATCATCAATCTCTTGACCAACTAAACAAGCAAAAAGATAATGCACACATCATTATTCAAATCTTTAACAATCAACAAGATTCTTGGATGGAATTAAATGTCATAATATTCAATCTCAAGAAAACTCATGTAACCATCAAAGATTCTAATGCATATTAAACCATATGCTCATCTCTAAGTCATATGAAGAAATATGGAATGATTCTTGAATATGTTTGAATGCCTATTTTCTCAAATGCAACAATTCAAAACAAGAAAGATCAATTATTTGTCAATAACCGAGTCTTTAACCTAATGGGTTTCATGACAAAGAATCAAACAAGATGCAAATCACTCATTTATGTGATAAAAATTCAGATTCATATAATAGCACCTATATTCTAAACATCATCTCTAATGCAAAGAACATACATGAATGATCATTCTTGAACAAGTTAATGAGATCAAGATCAATGCATAACCAAATTTAATGTTACTTATTCAATTAAGCAGCAATCTTGACAAGCAGAAACCGTCAAATAATATGCCTAGTCTCATAAACCGGTGTAGAAACTAAACCAAAGAGAAGAACCAATTATACCTCTCGGTTGTATCGATTCTTGCAATGATGAACAAGATGAATCCTCTGAATTGTAATAGATACTTTCATATTTGAATATGTTATTGGATCATTCCATCGAATTGATAGAATAGAGCTCCTCCTCATCAATCTTCAACAAGAACTAGCCACTCATGATGATGAATGGTTTCAAGAAAAGGTTGAATGTGAATCTTGAATGCATCAACATTCAAAGATCTTCAAGGAGAATTAAGAAAAGAGAGAATCTTGGAAGAGAAAGAGAGTAAACTGAATATTCCTCTATATTGAATTCAAAATCTGAGTGTTACAAAAAATGATGGAAAACTTCAAAAAAATATAAGCTAAAGTCTAGGAGAAAGTGAGAGAGAATTCTCCAAGACTTGAAAACTAAGCTAAAAAAAATGAAATCTGAAAGTTCTAATGATCAAGTATATGTTTCTAATGAAGTTTTCCATCTATTTATAGGCATACATAGGAGGGAAAATGAAATACAAATGTATCCTAAATGAAATGATGAATCTGTCCAAGACAACTGGCTTTCCACGCCTAGGCGTAGGATTCCACGCCTGTGCGTGGACTTGAATTGGTGTTGGGCTGGTTCTGTGACTTCCATGCCTAAGCGTGGGCTTCCACGCCTAGGCGTGGACTCTGAATGTAGATGAGCTGCTTTGTGTTGCTTTCACGCCTAGGCGTGGACACTGGATGAGGTTGAAGCGGTTTGGGCCACGCCTAGGCTTCCTGGATCACGTCTAGGCGTGGGCTCTGCTTGCTCTGGGGCTGAGGAGTGACGATCCACGCATATACGTGGGTTTCTACGCCTAAGCGTGGATAGGTAGAGTTGTTGGCCATGCCTAGGCTTGATCAGGGGGTGTCTAGGCGTGGTTGGGTCAGGCGAAAGCACGCATAGGTGCCAGCTTCCACGCCTATGCGTGAGACTCTGGGCAGAAATGCTTCAAAACTCCGTTCCTTGCTCCGCAAGCTTCCTTTCTTCATTTTTCCTATAAATAATCAATAAAATACTCAAAGTACCACTAATGTATCATAATTAAACATTTATTGACTTTTATAAACATTTTTACTATTTTTAGATGATTTTATGTTAATTATAAGAAGAATACCACTTAAATTAGGAATATAACTCTATAAAAATGCTCATGCATCACAACACCAAACTTGAACCTTGCTTGTCCTCAAGCAAATTGAAATCATAAGTTGAATTCTTTGCTTGTAGTGTGGGAATTATTTAGTTTAAACTTTCAACTTCAATTAATTCTAATCAACCATTGACTTTTGATAGTTCTTTGATTTCAAAAGTTTTGTTTACTTCAGGATTTGCTTGCCCAAGTAATAGCATGATTAACCTTTTCGAAATTTTTGAAAGTCCTTCTCTCCTTTTCTTTGCTTTTGACTCTAACTGTCTTGTCAATGAGGAGGCTTTTTAGTGTGAGTTTTTCAATCAGCAATCCCGAGTTTTCAAGCTCAAGTTGCTAGGTGTTGAGGCACCCCATTGGATTTACTAGCTCAAACCTTTCTCATGACATTTCAACACAAGCATTGGCCTTTCAAATCTTATTACTTTTTTGGCTCATTTATCTTATTGAGGAGGCTATTTATTATGGGTTTTCGATCGAATAATCCCGAGTTTTCAAGCTCAAGTTGCCAAGTGATAAAGCACTCCATTGGATCTAGACCCTAGCCTTTTCTCAACACAATCCAGCACTTAGCTTTTCAATCTTTTTGGCCATTGATGCTTAGAGAATTTAGCATTCTTATTATGAATT
>JASCZI010061706.1:0-17251 GCA_036250425.1 Stylosanthes scabra | reverse complement strand
TATATATATATATATATATATATATATATATATATTTCTTTTTTAGTAGAATATATGCATATTACTTCGTTTTCAGTCAAAGGAGAAACCAACCCGTACAAATTATAAATTAATGTGGAACTATAGTTGTAACGCACGAAATGCATTAGGTTCAACCTTTTTTTAATAGAGGGAGCAAGATGTTTACAAAGTAGTAGATTTTCGGCAACCAATTTGCAAACATTAAAGATAAGTCTCTAATTATTATTTTAATAATAATAAATTCAAAGTCACACCCGTGTGCATCAACAACTAATAATGTTTGTGTGTTTGCATTTGGTAAGCCAATAATCATAATAATCGCCATATTAGTTTCATCATGTCTCTAAGTAACAAAACCAGCCAGCAGCCAGCTTTATAGTTTATTACCCTATTCATTAACGTATATATTAATTCACTTGTTTTGTTTTTTTCATGTTATAGTAGAAATAACAGTAAGACAATAATAAAAACGAGAATATGATGAAAAACATGCATAAACGAGAATATTTGCTGGTGCTTGCCCACCTCATATATACTTGCCCTAGTTATGCCTCTGCTGGGTTTGGGAAGTTTAGTTGCAATTTCGAGATTATTTAAGCTGATTTCAGCTTTAGTAATGCTTATCCTTTAATTTCATCCATTCATTCGCTCGTTCCATTTGTAGTATTGTATTCCCAACTTTTGAATAAATAATAGTTTTGTTCAGAAGCATCATCCATGAAGCAATCTGAGGATTATTTATTTATTATCTTTTATTCAATTATTTTATCTATCTGGTTACAGAGCATAATAATAATACATTTCATATCTTTTGTTTTCTTCAAATTCTTATATTTTACCACTAGTTGTATATTATCCGTAAACATTTTTCATCAATTTTATATTATTCGCGCTTTTTTTTTTTAATAGTAAGGGGCTAAGGGCGTGATTGATTTAGGTCCATGAGAAGCACTCAACTGAGATCTCGTATCGATAGCTTTGGATTTTAATATTTTATTTCTCGTACCTGCAGTCTCTTGGGATTTTAAAAATTAAGAATAAAAGAAAAATGAGCGTGGCCATTATTTTATTTTGGATAGATCAAGTTCTTTTAATACCAAAAAATTGTTAAAATAAGGAAATGAGAATCTAGATATTTTTTATTCAAGATAAATAGATAAATACCGTAAAAAAATAGATAATAGAATTTATACAATAAAACATATAAATTTATTAATGATAATTAAGTACGTACTTATTTTATTTTTTTACTAATCTTTTTCATTTCAATAGATCTTTCTCTGTCTTGATTGTTCTCTTTTCTGAAAATTGAATTGGTCCTTTTTTCCTGTAGAAATAATTAATATCTAATGGCAAGAAGAAGCCAAATCGGAAGTCAAATGGGTCCTAAGTAATTGATTTGCATTACTTCAACCTTATATTATATACACAACTTCTATATGTTCACATTTTCTTTTTGTTAATTAAGGCCAACAATGCACAAGCTGTTTCCTAATAGGAATCATTTAAAAGTCACAAACTTGTTCTAGATTATTAGTCTAATCCATCAAAATTCAATTAGATCAAATAATTAATTAATATTATGTTATTAATTGATCCGCATGCATTATCAAAACAACGGTGGCAGCAATAAATTGGAGGCTGACAGCACCACAAAAAAACAGCATGACTAAGTCAAAGTTGATTACTTGCTGTTTTATTTATGAAGACATAAGTTAAATTAAACAATTAATAATACACAATGGACTATGAAGTTGGAAGGAAGAAGCAAGTTGATGATAAGTGATTAGCTGTAATTTCAATATTGGCTTACTAAGCTTGACCCTACTTTTACTTGAAAAAGCTTACTCAATTATATATAAACGACACATCACTTTTAATTAATAAAAGACTTTATATATGGATGTATTATGGTGATGTGGATATTTTGAAGAAAAAAATAGTAACTATGTAGAAATCTACATAAAATTTATGGATAAATGTTAACAAAATATATAATTTAAAAGTACGTATTAATTAGTAGGTTTTATAAGTGTTTAAATAGGATATATATATACCATGATGGGTAACATTTTAATTGATCTAAACATTTCTCTACTCTTGAAATTTCAAATATATATATATATATATATATATATATATATATATATATATATATATATATATACACGTAGTTTCCAAACTCTAACAAGTGAAAAGTTGTGAAGCAACTAAAGAAATCATCAACTTGCATTGTGTGCATTCATCATGACACTAATTATTTTTCAAAAAAAGTTTGGGGGGGCCAGCCATATATATTGTCCCTTTTAAAGGGTGGGTAATAATAGTATAGTGGACTATTTGATCATAATCACCAATTAACATTTAACACGAGCCTCTTTTCTATTATTACAGCTTCTATATCTATCGGATCTTGTGGTTGATGGCTAACTAACATTTACTTTCAAGATTCAATTATGAAGCTATATACGTACTATATGCTGTATGTTTCACCATTTACTCTTCTATCTCATATAGGATGAGCCATATTCACCTCCTATATTTGTCCATTTTTTATTTTATAATTCATGAGATATGAAATTCGATTTGATATATATAGATTATATTAGTCTCGTTGCCTTTTAAACTTTAAAGTTCAAAGTCAGCCGCATATTCTGACTTGTGAAGGATCAAATTAATTAATTAGAATAACAGTCCCAAACATGTAGGTGTAATTATTAGCTAGGGTTAATTTTTTATTAAAAAGATTCAAAATATTTTTTTTTAATGTACAATATATATATTAAAAAGAATATTTAAGGTAGCGTTTGATTTTTGAGATTAAAAGATTGAAATTTATATTATTGTGTTTGTTGCATAAGGATTGAAATTAAAATTTTAATTTCAATCTCCAAAATTTCATTATTTTTAATATCTCCAGGAAGAATGGAAAGATTGGAAACTGAAATTTAAATTTTAATAATTTTTTTTTGTTATTTTAATACCCTCACATAATATTAAAGTTTTTAATATTAACTTTTATTTTTTTTTCTATTGACTTAATTCAATCTCTATTTTTCAGTATCTACCTCTTAATAAATTTAAATTAAATATAATAAAAAAAATTTAATTCAGCTTCAGTCTTTCAATTTCGATCTTTCTCTCAGTCTCTCCTCTAAACGTATCATGAAAAGAAGAAGAGGGCAATGCGAAAAAGCAGGAGAAATCCCACGAAAAGCATGAACAAGATAAGCTTTGTTTAATTGGACGTACTAGTAGCAATCACCATCGAAACAAACAACTTGATATGATATAGAATTGGACGCATTGTGATCATGATATTTTCTTGGTTGATGAGTAGGTCACTTCATTTGTGTGTTCGTTTGATGAGCTTATTAGAAATTAATTAGAATAGATGCCATAGCCATGCATGCTTGGTCCCCCCTATTTCTAATTGGACACCAATCATATATCATATATATATGAATAATCAATCACACGCATGGAAAGAGATAATTAATTAATGCTATTGCTAAGGCAACCAAGAATTTTAAACCTAAATCATGCACTCATTTGTAAGGCAGCTGTAGGGGTACCCATTCTATATACATACATATACTACAGTGCGTTATTTTTTAATTAATTTATTTGTCACCATTGATGCTAATGCCATGTTTGGTGGCTTTCATTTAAAAAAAATAAATAAATGCACTCTATACCTTCCAAATTCCAATGATTGGGAAAGGTACCTACAATAATAATAAGACCGATACTCACATACATATTCTATAAATTATATATTTTTTTTCACAAAAATAAAAAAAAGAATCCACAAGTTATTTTATCTTTCTCTTTTTTTCAGTCTACACACTCTACATATTTTCAATTTTTATTAATTAAACTAAACACCTAATAATAATAATACTTATAATATCGCATATATATCATATAAGATTGAGGATCACGTATCTCTTATTGCACGCCAGAACACAACCACCATGTATGAATAATGCATGGCTACGATCCACCAATTGAATTCAATGTAAAATCAAACTAAGCAAAATAGTTCGTGGACACACTACTCCTATAAGCAAGAAAAAGATATCAATAAAAACAGTTTAGTAAGGCGAAATAATAATGATCGGAGAAACAAATTATAAAGTTAGATGTTGGTTACTTATGACCAGTGAAGGAAATTGGTGCTGGTGTAAGGGTTACATATATATATAGGTCAATGGTAATATGTATTAGCAAAACGTTTCATTTACAATTATAATTACAGCACTGCAGAACTAATATTACATAACCTCAGAGAATCAAAAATTTAATTATTATATAAAATTTAAAAAATTTATCATTCGAAATTAAAAAATATTATTATAAAAAAATAAAGATAAAATACTAAAACTACCCACAAAAGATTCAGACGTTGACAAAACTACCCATAAAAAAAAGAAACTAGTTTTTTATCCATAAAAGATTGACTTTGTATGATAAAACTACCCAAACGTCACTAATGAGGCATTGATTTTGGGTAGTTTTGAGTGGCGTTTTGGGTAGTTTTGTCATACAAAGCCCATCTTTCATGGGTAGAAAACTCGTTTCTTTTTTTTATGGATAGTTTTGTCAGCGTTAGAATCTTTTGTAGGTAGTTTTGATATTTTTTTCCAAAAATAAAAATAATAATCGCCCAAAAAATATATAAATTATCATCTATAACTCATCTATCATTACTATCAAATAAATTATTAGTTTCCAAATATTTGGCTCCAAAAACTTTCTTATACAATATTACTAGCACATACATATACATTTTTCCTTTCACATACACAATATAATAATCGTGATTGTTTAATAAAGCATGGAAGAAGATAATGTAACAGTGGAAGAACATATATAAAATGTCATTGTCTCGAAAACACTTTTTTCCCTTGCGTTGCATGGCCGAAAATGATCCACATTAACACACAGCAACATCAATATAATAACACTATTACTCATCAGTCATCACATAATGGTCGATCGACCTAAAGCTAGCTATGTGTGATTTTGAGTCTTTGAATTGTCTAAACATACACACACTATATATATATGAATATTAGCACTCCTATCACCTATAGCTACTATCCATTGGTATTATAATAACCAGGACTTAACTTCTATAATTGCTTTTTGGCTAGAGGAGGCAACAACAACCCTATCCCTCAATATATAATCCGAAACAATCCGGTCAGGTAGGGTTAGGATTGAAGGTTTTTCTTATCCAATCAACTTGCATTCTATATATATATATATATGTTATATTATATAAAAAATATATTAGAAGTGAATATCGAACCAGCAAATTTTTAACGATATAAACAATTTTCAACTTATGAGTCAAGATATTTAATTAAAAATTTAACAATTTTATTTATACAATATCTAATTTATTTAATAATTTATAAATATTGTATTTTTTAAAATATGTGGATAGAATTGGACACCCACGAATTAGTGCAGGTAAGGTTATAATTGACATGTTTTAAATCGATAGATAAAATATGATTGAATTTTAATAAAAAAATCAACTCGGTCCTAAATAGAATTAGAATTGAGTCTAAACTCTACCATACCATACTTACTTTTGATCTCTTTATAATCATATTCATACTCATCTTAATTATTATATGTTCTTTAAAATTTTAATTACTACGCGCGGGTGAAAATTATTTCTAGGTCAGACCTACTCATATATGAAATAAGCGACCTAATATATATATACATACGTCTGAATGTCATTTTCTTTTAATGAATTTACATGTGCTTTGTCATCAAATAGTTTAGACTAATTTAATCATTATACTTATACATGTAGAAGGTGTAATTTAGCCAACTTGACTACTATAAACACCTTTTTTTTTTTTTTAGAGATAGATATTTGTTTAATTTCCAATTCTTTTGTGACCTTTTATCGGTTGCTAACATTAATATGGGTAAGAAAACATTACCATGCATGAAACAATTGTTTTTGTTTCATGTACATGTAGTTGATGATGTAAAATGAAGTACGTACAGACCTACCAGCCAATAATGAAGGATGTATAAATCAATAATTAAGAGGATTATATATCAACGTCACAACTTTAAATAGGATTTGGACATAGTAACCGTACCATTCATGCACTTTGATTAAATGAACCGGTCCAAATCAGATTCATGCTTAATTATGAGCGTATTTAGTACTAATAATTAAGTCATCAGTTGACCAAGTTAGAGTTATCCATTACCATTAGAGGGGTAGTAATGTACATTTACAAAGTGCGTGCGGCGAAGCATGGGTCCTAATTGCTTCATCAACCACACCCAAATCCTTTGTCTCCGTCTGCTGCCGACGCCACCTGTTGAGATTATTACAAGGGGGATATAATTTAGGAGAAACTTTAAAACTTCACTCTTTTTTTTTATGCAAAATTCTAAGTTTGATTGTTTAACATTATTACTCGTTAACAAAACCCGAAATTCATATGAACCAATATACGATTGATGAATCAATTACGAAAAGTTCTAAGAATGGCAGAATTTTTTTCTTTTTTCTTAATTAAGAAATTCACTTTGCTTAGCTTTATCCATTAAATTATACACAACCAAACAAAATAAGTAAAAAAATAAATAATTTGTTTCTCAACATCTGAATCCCGCACGTGATGTTTTTGCCTTCTACAATCTACTTCAATCTGCCACTTGCATCCTCCTTTTATCGATTTCTACCCTTTTCCCCTCCCTTCTCTGACCTGTGGCAAAACTTGTTCTGCCTCTTTTTCACAAAATTAAATAAAAAAGGCCCAATCAATCAAGGAGTACGGTATTACACTATTACTAGTACAATAATCGCGAATCGTCTTCTTTTTCTCTTCTTTTTCATTTTTATTGATCTCCCTTGCTTTTATTGAATCAATGTATCTCCAAAATCTATTTCAAAACCGACTTAAATTCTTCAACCACAAATGGAAAAGGTGTGAAACGCATTGATGCCACATATATAATTATGTCCCCCAATAATTCATCTTCATGCATGTTTCATAAATTATCTAAACAGAATACTTTGAGTAAAAAATAAAAGTAAAATTATTGATCACTTAATATTTTTCTTATCCAAAAAGCGCTACTCTAGTGTTTGCATCTTTGTTTGAATTTTTTTTAGTTGGATTGGAGAATTCTCAATCTTAGGTTCACAACTCACGCATCTATTTATACACTATCTTTTTTCTACTAGAGAGATTTTTGGGTTCTAAATTCTTCCTAAAGAACTAAAACCCGAATACAGCATATTAAGCCGCCTGTACCTTTGCCACTTGACCCATGCATCTTTGCTTGAATTTGAACTATTGCAACATGTCACCTCAAAACTTTCAAGGCCCCCATTTAGTTGCTTGTGATAAGCATGGGGAAATTCCTAGAGCCGACACCGTCCCAACATGTTATTTGAAAATTTCATAACGTTGCTACGTGAAAAGCAATTTAGTAAGTAATGTACTACTACAACTATTTTTTTTTTTTGGGTCTGGTACTACTACAACTACTTAGTTACTATTTTAGTATTCCTCGTTAGAAATTTTTTGAAAAAAAAATGTAAAGTTACTAATGTGAAATTGAAGAAAAGAAAAGAAAAAGGCTATAGCTAAACTCAAGGGAGGGAAAAGGTTAGCAGACACACTTCTTGAGAGGCTAAGCCCACCTGGGCTTGCAAAGCCCAACAACTGTTTAGGAGCTACATAGCGTACGTATATAGATTCATGACTCATGGAAGGTGCTTCCTCCTTGGACTCAACCCCCCACCAAAACTCACAAGCGTAGTTTCGAAAACCCAGAGGCCAAGTGGACCCTACAGATTTTATATTAAAAATTTCAGAAAACCTGCACTCTATAAATAAAGAAATAAAAAAATAAAATAGCATGGCCATGCGTGCCTATGATAAATTCATTGAAACACTCCCTCGAACTCTGCATCTGACGTCAAGCTAAGAGAGCATCCCATAGGGGCCCCAACCTACTCTGAGCGAGTTCCAATTATATGGCTTCCATCTCACCGTTGGATTCCCATCTCAAGGTTCATATCGCGCGTGGAATTCTTCACCGGGACCCACGCGAGTCGGTTCAAAACCCGTGCTGAAACGCATGGTATTATAGCATTCTGGGGATTGAAGCCACAATTTCAAATACCATCATGACACTGAGGCTAAATCAGTAAAATCATCCAAAATAAAAATACCCCTTCAAGTGAGAACCGAGTCCTCCAACGTCGTCGTCACCGTGGACCGCCACGTCACACGGATTCTCACCCATGACAGCCTGGCCAAATGAAAATATTCCACGTGCCCACCCTCGATGGTGACACCTCTTCCATTACAGCTGTCTTCTCAGGCTCGGCATATAAATAAGACTCCCATGGAGTCGTGTCCTTCATCCAATCCAAACTCTCTCACACTAAAATCTTCTCTCGATTCGTTCCAATCCTTTTCCTTACAACATTGACCATCAACATGGCTCGTAATTACAGTTTTGCCATTTTGATCTCTGCGGTTGCGGTGCTGCTTCTTCCCGCGCTAACTTCAGCGGCGCTGGTGGAGCAGCAACCGCTGGTTCTCCAGTACCACAATGGCCAGCTCCTCAAGGGACACATCACCGTTAATCTGGTCTGGTACGGTTCCTTCACTCCAATCCAACGCTCCATAATCGTGGATTTCATAAACTCGCTTAGCTCACCCACTGCCACGCTTCCCTCCGCTGCTTCGTGGTGGAAGACCACCGAGAACTACAAAGGTGGCTCCTCTGCGCTCGTCGTAGGGAAGCAGTATCTCCACTCTGTATACACACTCGGGAAGACTCTCAAGAATAAGGACCTAATGGCCTTGGCTTCCAAGTTCAACGCTCAGAGTAACCAACTCTCCGCCATCACGGTGGTTCTCACTGCCAAGGACGTCGCCGTCGAGGGATTCTGTTCCAGGTGCGGGACTCACGGTTCCACCCGACCCGTTAACGGGAAGCCACGAACCGCTTATATTTGGGTTGGGAATTCCGAGACTCAATGTCCTGGTCAATGCGCGTGGCCGTTCCACCAGCCAATCTATGGTCCACAGACTCCGCCACTGGTGGCGCCTAACGGAGACGTTGGCATCGACGGGATGATCATTAACCTTGCCACTTTGCTCGCCGGAACTGTGACGAACCCGTTTAACAACGGATACTTCCAGGGTCCGGCGACGGCGCCGTTGGAGGCTGTGACAGCGTGCACGGGTGTGTTCGGGAGCGGGTCGTACCCGGGATACCCGGGTCAGGTGTTGGTGGACAAGGCGAGCGGTGCGAGCTTCAATGCGTACGGTCTGAACGGGAGGAGGTACCTGTTGCCGGCGATGTGGGACCCTCAGACTTCGAAGTGCAGGACCCTCGTGTGAGGGGAGGTGCAGGGAAGGTTGGCGTATGGGTCGGACTTACGTGGCAAGATCTGGTGTGTGCTAATGGAGTAATGGGTTTGTAGATATGGAGAATATGAAGTTGGAACTTGGGAGGGGGGAAGTGGGGGATGGGAGTGTTTGGCTTGTCTTGTAGCTGCTTTTGTCGTTTAGCATGACGTGTAAATTCTGTTTCTTTATACTAAACCTGATGAAATGAATATTAATGTTATAAATATGGAAAACGAGGAAATAAGTGTTAGGCATAAGAACGAATGTGGTATATTGCTGATATACTCTACGTTTAGTGATATAAATATAAGTGAGGTTTCTCTCTTTCTAAAATTGAATTATAATAAATGAGAAATATGTCAGTATTGTTAAATAATATTTTGTATGCTAATTTGGGGGAGGTGATTTTGTTTGTTTGTGGAGAGGGGGACGTGGGAGGGAGCAGTGATGATGGTATTGACGACGAGTGACGAGGTGAAGTGAATCTAATTCTCATGTAGTCATGTATGTCTTTGTTCTTTCGGATTGCCTTTCTCTGAAATCATGCTTTGGAGTTTAGACAAGCTTTACCCTTTCTTTGTATGATGTACCCTCCCCTGTTGAGAAAGAGTGAAAAAGTTGAGAATGAAAGCCTTATCGTCACTGTTACTCCAATAGAGAAAGTTGATTGATATCTTATTTGATGGCAATGGCAAGGGCTTTCTTCACCTAATCTTCAAATCTGGCAGACAACTCTGTTCTGATGGATGGCAGGATGGAGCTACATCTCATGTCTCTTTCTGTTTCCCATTCAGGCAATGCAACATCTACTTCTAGATTCATACACTTCAAATTCATTGATTAAAAACTGTGGACTCTGCATAGGCCATACTTCCCAATTCCACCTATTTCATCAGTGGTTATGTCATCTTTAGTCATTTTTTAAATTTTTACCGCATATAATATTTTGCTGAGAATGTTTCATCTCTAAGGTGACCTACACAATTTTGATTTTTCCATTAAGAGGTTGTCAGTTGTCACCTTATTTGATAATCATAATTGGTTCTTTTAAACTAAAGCCCGATTAGCACACGAGAGTTGAGGGCTTGAGGCTTAAACCACAATAGTGGAAAGATGAAACTTGAAAGCATAGCATGTATTATAATTAACACAAGAACCCATATATTAACCACTTGAACGATCGATACTTTTACAAAGAACATTTGAATAAGCCCAATATCAAAGCAAAGCGAAAGAAAACATTAAAAGTTTACAATGTTTGCTGTGCTCAGAGCCAACCACATCAGTCTAGGTGGACACATAGTTCCCTCGTACTTATGCCCCGCATCAACCATGATGCTATACGAGGAAGCAGTGGATCATCCATTTGTGATTTGTCAATCAAGGATCCATGTCTTTATAGCAGCGCATTCAATAGTAGGGGCTGTAGCGCATTGGCATCCTGAACCTTGGAGCCTTTCTGTAATTAAAGGAGAAAAGGTGCAGCAAGAGTTAAGACTATTGTTAGATCAAGAAGAGAATCCAATACAAAAGAAAGAACTCAGTACAAAATACCCGTATCCATATGGGGGAAAGGCAAAAGGAGGTGCATATGGAGGTCTGCCTTGAAACCCCATGTAAGGATTGGTCCGCCGGGGTCGATGTTGCTTCATCCCTGGTATGTTGGTCCTCTTTGCAGTCACCTGGTACAAAGTCCATATAATATATGATTACATAAAAGAAAGCAAGACGATTGTAAAGACTGAACAAACGACAAGAGCCTCTTACTCTAACCTTCAATTGGCGCCCATGTAGTTCAGATTCATTAAGCAGAATAGCCTCTTGAACGGCCTCAACTTCAAGAAACTCTACATATGCATAACCCTTGGGTTGGCCAAACTTATCAGTGCGAATGGTCACACGGTTTACTGTTCCACATGATTGGAAATGTTGCTGCACTTCTTCGGGAGTACATGAATAGTCCACCTGTGGAACACATAAATTCATATAGATTATAAGTCAAAAGCTCCATGAGATGCTCTTTTAATGTTTGTATGAGATTACTAACACTAAATTTGTAGTAATAATTTCATCTTAGAAAATAAACCACACACAATGCACATCAGACTTCACTGTCAATTTTCACGTCCCCAATAAATTAAATTCTAGTAGTTGGCTTTGGCCATAAAGATAGTAGTGCAGTGCAACAAGAACATTATGCCGGTGCTAATAGCATAAGTTCCTAGTTGATATACATTCGTCTGGCTATTTACATACCACTTTATAAAAGAGGATAAAAACATTTAATTTCATTTATATACTTAACCATATTATTTATCGTGAGAATGAGACAACTAACTAAGCAGCACAGATAGATATTTATGTAAACAGGGGAAGAGACAGCTCACATTGCCTACAAAGACTGACCGAGCATCTACTTCCTCTCTATTGCTCTGACTTGCACCAGCAGTAGCAGGATCTATTTGGAGATAAGAATAAAAAACAAAGACAATAGTTCAAGAAGAAGAAAAAATGGCAATAGAAACTCTTGCATATTAAAAAGTACCACATGCAATTGCTAGGAGTGGACGAAAGAGACAAGAGAAGAGAAAATCAGCATTACAACATATCCTTCTCGATATTGGATATGGGGAAGTTTAAAAGACTTGAGCCAATCAAGTAATTCAAGCATTATAAAAAATCATAACAGAAAATCCTCTAGTGGAGTGTAAGAAAATATCTCCTCATGGCTCATGCATAAACAGCTTAGAAAATCCTTTCCTAACATCTAACGGGAAACACTTCATTCACAGTCAACAAAATGTATGGATGGCACAATGCATTACCAAGCAACAAGCCAAATCCTAATTAGCTAGTTTACTAACTAGGAAATCATTAGGTCCTATGGCATTAAATCAATGTAACACCAAAATAAGGCACCTAGTGTTAATTTCAACCGGCATTGAGCAAAGCATACTAGCATAGGCCATTCAACCTAGCTCAAACCTAATGCACATCGTTTCCCATGGAAACAAAATAGAGTATGACGAAAGCACATAGAAAAAGGAGGCACCTTGCATAGATCCCATTTCCTTCTCGACCTTGGCCTGCATCTCCCGCAAAGCAGCAGCCTCATCTTCCATCTCCTTCAAGCGCTTCTTCATGTCGTCCAAGTCCTGCAATTAGGGTTTAAGGAAATGAGTAGCAGGAGGGGTGGAAAGGGGGAATGGGAAAGGAAGGCATGAGGAAAGAAAAAGCGGGAAAGAAGAATGAAAGGAAGAAGAAAGAATTGAAAGGAATGCATACAGCTTCGGTGTTGTCGGCGACGACCATATCAACGTCGTCGTTCTGCATGGTGTGTGTGTCGCAGAGGGTATACGCCGGCACCTCTCTCACACACCCTCTTCCTCTTTTTCCTACAAACCCCCTTCCCCGGTTTTTTTTATTTGGACAAACCCCTCCCCCTGTTTAACGTATCAGTGTATCACCCATATTATTTTTTGGTCATGTATAAATTTTTCATTTCATGGGCCTTATTTTGTTTTTAGGAAATGGCCCGTAACCTGGCCCATGGAAGCCCACTTGTCATTGCTTCTTTGTATGTATACCGGACATGCCTCTCCAAAAAAGAAAATTTTTATAGCCACACAATTCTAGCATGGATGCACTAATCTTTCCATTTCTTGCAACAGCCAACAAGAGTATTTGATCCCAAAATTAGACAGTGGCCGGTATATAGCTTGTATGAGTTCGTAATTTTTTTTTTGTCTTGTTAAGGCTCGAACATATCTTAGAAAGAAAAGTAATGTCATATAACCTATTGTTTATTGGTGTATGAGTTTGTAATATAATGTCTAAGATCAGGGACTTAATTAAAAAAAGTATTACTGATAAAACTATCCCAAAAAAATATAAAAAAAATTATCCAAAAATAAAAATGAAAGATGATGTAATTTTTTAACAAAATACTCAATTATGACTATGCCTTCATTTGCAATGCTATATATGTTCCATGTTTATATATATGTTGATCAATAAAGAGAGGCGCATGTAATGTGTAGTGTAGGAGGTGCAAATTATTAGGAAGATAGACAAATATTTATCGTACGCTAGTTCTTGTAGATCCTTATCATTTGATGTCACAACAATAATTTGATTTGCCATATTCATATATATTCATGTCTGTGCATGTGATCGCTTTTTACTTTTTCTGCTATTGTTGCTGTTATCCATCTTAAATGTTCCAACTTCCAAAATGTTACAACGAAGGTAATTAAGTAACATACTACCATACTACCATTATATATACATTGTAATCAGTTGATGATTATTACAAAGCCTATATATTAGCATGTTCACTGCTTCATTTGAAATAAATACAAATCCAAACATAATTTGGAGTCACTCCTGTCTAAATTGAAATCAATTCATTGAGCTTGGTTATGTTGTTGTTATCGATCGGATTATAAGTTTACCGGCAAATCGTATCTTGTAGTAGCCACATGCATGTATGTCCCAGCATTCATGTCGTCGTTCATTATATTATTATTGCTGAGCCCCACCCTATGGCCTATACTACGTATACATAACTGAATTTTCTGTTTAAACCATGCCTGTCTGATAATAAATATTAATAGATTCAATTTAGGATGTATTTCTCTGCCACATTGATTATTAAGATTTCTGGACACAGAGGAAAAGAGAGAATAAAAGTGTATTGTGTATTTCTCACTCTTATTCAACAATGATTGCAAATTTGCAATTACAATTTACAAGTTATATGCAAAGGAAAAACTGTACACATACATCAGCATATCTTTTAGAAATCTATAAAAGATTCCTAAAGATTCTTAATATAATACTAAGTGATGTTCTAACAGAATGGTGAGTTGGTGACTCATTCTTCTAGAACAGTTAAAAGAAACATGTGAAAAAAATATATAGAAAGAACAGAGTCGGAACTGGGAAGAAGGAAGAAAATAAGAGGTGTGTTTATTACTTTATTTGGTTTGGACTTGGTTATCATCCTTGTGGTGACTTGATTTAGTCTTCATTAATCACACATTAATAAGAGAAACCCCAGTGCCTAAATTTACAAGAGCAATTTAATTTAGGAAACGCATTCAGTTACTGATGAGCAAGCAAGAGTCCAATTTTTCTTCTTTTTACAAAGAGCATAGGGCACTCTAACAATAGCAAACACACTTAGTTTTTGGATAAATTCAGGCAGACATGCATCCATTCATTTATTTTTCTAATAGACTCACATGTATAAAATTAACGTAATCTAATATAAAAATTTTAAACACAATGCAAAAATAATAATAAAGTTTAGCACATAAAATTTAAGTCATAAAAAAAAAATTAATTTGTGGGATGGATGCATGACTAATATAATAAATAGATTATTCATAAAAATTATTTAAGTCACATAAAAGACAATAAGATAATCTATTTATCATATTATGGAATAATAGTCCAAAATTATTTTAATGTTTATAGTGTTAAGTAAGAGAAAATTTATGGAATTAATAATGTAGATAGTCAGTCAAATTTTTTTTCTAACAACATTGTTTCTTCAATTGGACTTATTTGGCTTCTTTCCTTAAGTAGATATTTGTCCAACAGTAACGCTACACATCTAAGTATTTACCTCAACTAAGTCCAATCAAGTAGGTTTTTTCCACTCTCACACACTCACGCGCTATCACTCTCCCAAGATTAAAAAACACGCGTTCACTACTGCAACTTCTTCTTCTTCTTCTTCTTCTCCTCCTTCTTTTTGCTTTGCCTTCGCCATCGTCGTTGCAGTCGCCATCATTGTCATCGTCGTCATTGTCCTCTTCTTCTCCTTCCTCTTCTTCCTCTTCTTCGTCCTCTTCTTCTTTCTCTTTTTCGTCCTCTTCTTCCATTATTTACGTTGTTGGTGTTGTTGTTGTTGTTGTTGATGATGATGAAAAATTGAATTGAATATTCTAAGAAAACAGAAACGAATTTTGAATGAAAACAGAAACGAAATTTATATGAAAAACAGAAATGGATTTTATATCAAAAATAGAAACGGAATTTACATGAAAATAGAAACGAAATTTATATGAAAACAGAAACGGATTTGGTGATGAACCCACGCCTGGGCGTGGTCTTGTTTACGCCTAGGCGTGACTTTAGGTCACGAAAACAGAAACAAAATTTATATAAAAACAGAAACGAAATTTATATGAAAACAGAAACGAATTTGGTGATGAACCCACGCCTGGGCGTGGCCTTGTTTACGCTTAGGCATGACTTTGGGTCACGAAAACATAAACGGAATTTACATGAAAAACAAAAACGAAATTTATATGAAAACAGAAACGGATTTGGTGATGAACCCACGCTAAGACCACGCCCAAGCGTGACTTTATTGGGTCACAAAAACAGAAACGGAAATTATATGAAAACAGAAGCGAAATTTATATGAAAGTAGAATTTACATGAAAAATAGAAATGAAATTTATATGAAAACAGAAACGGATTTGGTGATGAACCCACGCCAAGACCACGCCCAGGCGTGACTTTATTGGGTCACGAAAACCGGAACGAAATTTATATAAAAACAGAAACGAAATTTATATGAAAACTGAAACAGATTTGCTTTTCTCTTCTTCTTCTTCTTCCTCCTCCTCCTCCAATTTTTCTTCTTCTTCTTCTTCTATTTCTTCTTCTTCTTCTTCTTCTTCCTCTTCTCTGCATTCCTCCTCATCCTCCTCCTCTTCCTCTGTGTTTTATTTCCTATCCTTTTCCAATTTCAATATTGTTATCATCATCATTATCTTCTTCTTCTTCTTCATTATCATCATGATCGTCGTTTTTCTCCTCATCATTGTCACCATTGCCACTGTTATCGCCGTCGTCGTTGCTATCGCCATCGTCGTTGCTGTCAATGCTGCCTTTGTCTTTGCCTTCGTCATTGTCGTCTTCTTCTCGTGTAGAAGAAAAGGAAAAAGAGCGTTAATAAAAAAGGGGAGAAAGGCGCGTGGATGAAAAAAGCTTGGTTGGACTTGGTTAGTTAAAATGCTTGGTTTTGTAACATTATTGTTATTATAACTCATGTTATCTCATTATTCGAATGTGTACGGTGAAGTCGTTGCAGAATGGATTTTTAAAATATTTAATGCAAATCAGGCCTCAGGTAGGTGTACAATGTTGGTCACAGTATTTAACGTTAGTTGATATTGAAAGAGTTAGGCCGCGGCAATAAATATATTTTATTATATTATGTCGTAAATGTATACCTAGAATGGCAGGCTAATTTCTATCCAACCTTATAACCGTTAAATAATTTCAATACAAATTCACTAAGAACATAATTTCTTTTTTTTTTCTTTCTCATCATTTTTAAATTTTTTTCTCTTAGGAGTTGAGGCTTTAGTTAAAATGACAAATCATGAGATCTCTTAGTATATTATATTCGGTTTTAAAATTATGCAAATGCTTAATACATATTTAATTTTATTATTTTCAATGTATCTTTTATGTTTTAATATATATTATAATATTATATAATAATGGGTACTAATTTGAACGTATAGATAGTATAACCACAGTATCAAACAAGTTGTTATATACATACGCATATACACGTTATTCAAACAGACATACAAGGCAAGTGAAATAAATAATCTGAACATGACCAAGCAATCAAGCATCTTAATCTCTCCACAGTAGAAAGGCACACATAGGTATTATGGAGGGAGAAGATGAAAAGGGTGGTATAACAGTGACATGGCAGAATTTGTGGGTGACTACTCTTTCTGATGCAAAGAGTAGATTGAAACCAATTCTGGAAG
>JASCZI010061705.1:0-10852 GCA_036250425.1 Stylosanthes scabra | reverse complement strand
AATTGGGATTCATCAAAGCAGAATCAGCAGTAATAGGCCGTCTCAAAGGTTGCATAGGCATGTTCATATCAATGATAACAACACTGTTCTGAGGTGCAGTTTCCCTGACACATATATACTTATCCGATTCCATCGTAACATGAGTGAATGTAATGAATTGTGGATTGATTCCAACGCTTCCCAGCTTCAAAGCAAACACCACATTGCAAATCAAAAACACAGAAACCATAAAAAAATTGAAAAATAATGAAATTTCGTAACGGTATCACTGTAACGGAATTGTAACTGTGCTGTGTAGCATTGTGATGGAATCATGAAAACAAAAATAGAAACACAGAAACAGAAACGAATTTTAAGAAATGGAAAAAAAGTGTTGATCTTTGGAACGGGAAATGAGAACGAGAATATGATACTAACCGTTAAGGTCTCTTTCATGGAGATAGGGGCGTTAGCAGCCATGGTTGGGGAACCAGAGCTTGAGAGAGAGGAATGTGGAGTGAGAGAATGTTGAAGAGCGTTTTGTTTTTGTTACGCTGCAAATGTGAGATCTGAAGCAGCGCAAATTCAGAGAGCGAAAGAGAGGAAAAGAGAGAAGAGAAGAGAAGAGAAGAAGGAGCAAGTGTATGTGTGTGTGAGAGCGAGAAGGCATGAACACAACAGAAGAACACGGGAGGGTAAACTGGAAAATTTACTTTAGACCAAGCCCAGCTTTAGCGCACCAAATGGTTTTGGACTACCAAATATAGAAGTAGGCCCAAAAATATATGGGCCTCGGCCCAATAAAACATAAATATTTAATCATACATACTAGAGAGATGAAAAAGAGAGGGAAGGAAAACCCAATTACCAAAGAAATGTAGGAGGCGGACCAAAACTAAAGCCATAAAAAGAAAAGAAAAGTAGGAAGCAAGTCCAAAAATGAAAAAAAAGGAAAGATATGTAGGAGGAAGAAAAAAAAAATTATGTATTATATATATTTTTTGTGACTATCTAATATTTTCTATTTAAAGTTTAAACAGAATCTTAATCTATTTAAGAACAACAATGTTAAATAACTAATAAAAATTCAGTCAACATTAACCTACAACTTAAATTAAATATTCTATTTCTTGAGGTTTCGAATGTTATGTTTTTAAGAAATACAAAGTTGGTTGATTATTTGTTATTTTAGGTTTCAGATGTTTTATGACTTTCATTGTGCACGTTCTATAAACTATAATTATAGATGTTTTATTTTTATTAATTGATTTATTGGTTAGAAAAATATTGGTTATCTATACTTTTTTATTTACGAGATGTTAGAGGCAAATAATTTTAGCGAAAAAAATTAGGAATTGGTTAATGTTGACTTAATCCTAAGATAAATATATTGTCCGGAAAAAAATCGTAAAACAAATATCAAAATAAATAAATAAATTAATAATGTGATATGTATCACATGAATATATATTATTTATAACACGAAAAATATAAATTAGTATGGAAAAATTCATAAAATACATAAATAAACAATTATGTATAACATAAAAATAATATATATCAACATAAAAAATCAAATATAATAATAAAATAAGAGATGTATGAACAGGGACGGACCTACACTATGGATTGAGGGGGCACTTGCCCCCACTGAAACTCTAAAGAGAAAGAAAAATTATATGAAACCTTATATATTTGATCCCATTATTATCTTGCCTTTGCCCCCACAGTAAATTACAAAAGATATTTTGGAGTTTATGTACTTAAACTAATTAATTAGTTAATTACTAAACTCAAATTTAATTTTCTAAACATAAATAAAAGTATCAATGTCTTCTTATCTTAAAAAATTATTTAATATAAGAAAAGGTATTATTTATATATTATTTTAGTTTCAACATTTGGTTCAAATTCTAAATTGGCTTCTAACATTTTAGTCGTCATATTTTAGTCCAAAAAATTTCAAACATATTATTTTAATCCCATAGTTAAATTTGAGATGAGTAATTAATGGAGAGGATGACATTGATGGTAATTCTCAAACATGATATAAATATTATCATTAGAAAAAATATTAATTAGAAAAGAAAAAAAATATGAAATTAAAGTATATATAGATTTGTGAAAAAATTAAAGAAAGAAAATTTATAACCTTTCAAAATTAAAATAATATGATTAAAACATCATGGATTAATTTAGATTTGAACTAAACCTGAGAGATTAAAACAGCACTTTATTTTTAATATTATTTATTTTAACTCTTAAAATAATCATATTTTTAATAGTTGTTTTTGTTAAAAACAAAAAAAAAATTTATACGTAAATATTATAACATTCTGAGTATTTTAATTGAGAATAGTTGAAAATTACGTTGAATAATAATGTAAGTTTTCATTGTTTTATATCAATACACTTTTTTATATATAAGTTTAGTTTTTTTGGTATTTATATGTATTTTTAGTTTCAAATGATAAATACTAGTGTATTAATAGGTTTAGACACTCTATTGATTAGCTCTTTTATTTATTAAATACAATTAATTGTAACTATCGAAAAAATGCAATTAATTATGAACTTTAGATAACAAGTTGTTTATAATTTAACTAAAATTTTGAATTTAAATTTTGAAAATAGTAAATTTTTTAAGAAATTGTATAGTATAAATATTGATATTTAACAAATTTATTTTAGTATATTTTCGCCCCACTATAAAAATTTTTTGGGTCTGTCAGATGCCTCCTAGATTAATTTTAAATCAATCATCACGAAAGTACGAAACACTTTTCCTATATAATTTTATCCTTTTGTTGGTTTTGTTCTTTGTGTTTTCTTTTGTCCTTATAAAACTTAAAATAATTAGTTTTAGTTACTCAGTTCCTATCATTAAAAAAGTTAACATAAATACATCATAAATTAAATGTTGATAATTTGACAAATTAAATATATTAACCAGCGAGATAAGAGGTGTTACTATGTTTCAATAAAAGGAATGTTACAACATAATTATGTGGAGTGGCTTGTTACTCAACGAGTTTTTGGTTCTTTAATTAGAATGGACTTTCTATTCTTTCTTAGTTTTTGCTTTTTATGATTTTCAGAAACCAAAAAAATAAAACAAAAGTTACGCAAATGAGTTATATATTTTTGTAATCTAAGTCCAGTTTTTTACATCTCTTGTCCTCCTACGACTTTTATTGCGCGGAGCGTTGAATATATGCAAATCTATTTTAATTTTTTTTTACGATATTATCTGAAAAATTAAAATACTTAAAGTTAATGATAGATTTATTATGTTTTGTTTTCTACATACATCTTGTACAAAACACAAATTAAAAGATATGTTGTTTCTTTTTTTCTAAAAAAAAATTAAAATTCATAAATTATTTTGCAATCACTAAATCATAATGTTTTTAGATCAACTTACTAAATTAAACACTTATGAATTAATTAAGCTATACTTTGATAAAAAAAAAAAAAAAACTTAACCGTGGACTTATTAGGTTTAATAAAAATCCAAACATTTTTTAATTAAGAACAAAATTTTCTTCCAATTTTTTATTTTCCTTTCAATTTTAATGATAAAATTTTCTCCTAAATTTTTATCTTTCATTTTATAAATATAATATTTTAAATTTTATATTTAAAATCCAAAAACTTTTTATGGTAAACTTTTTTTAAAAATTTTATATTCTTTATCGTAAATCTAATGGTTGAAATTTTTAATTTGAAATTAATAAATCTTTTTTTTCCAAAATATCATCTTATTTTTTTCTATAAATCTAATTATTTAAAATTTAGATTTAAAATAAAAAATTATTAATGGTAGAATTTATTTCTAAATTTGTATCTTCATTAGTTTGTATATTCCTAATTTATTCATACTCTTTGTTTTTTTTTTATGCCGCTTGGCATTTAATTAGGCTGAACACTTGTCAAACACTTTTTTTTTTGTCTTACTTGTTAAAAACACAGTCATTTACTATTTACTCTCATATTTTTTGGTTTTTTTTTATGTCACTTAGTATTCAATTAGATTGAACACTTGTCAAACACTTAGCTATCTACTATTGGATTATTAAATAGTGGTGATTTAGTCCGAAAAATATTTCTAAATCTAATTATTGAATAAATTGGTAAAATGATTTTAGTTTATCAAAGCCGAAATAAAAATTTTAAAAATCAAAATACAAGTTTTGTTAGGATTAAAATCTCTTTTTATTTTTTTTTTCTTGTTTCATAGAAGCATAGATATCATCATGTTGGACCATCTAGTATAAGAGATATGGCATGTATGTAAGAAGTGTAAAAACCCATTTAATGTGTTTATAACGACAATGGATCACCAATGTATATATTCCAACCAACTGAATAGGTGATAGATCCAACTGCACAATAAATTTTATGGAATTATTTAGTTATCAAACACACTTCGCACCGACCAAATATTGAAAATGAACAAGAAACTTCACAAGAATATTAATACCTTTATTTTATATATATGAGGATCCGAAATCTTCCCTCATATTCAGGGCAGTTGATTTGAACTTTTTTTTTATTTTTATTTTTGTTCTATTTCCTTTTGCTACCATACTATAATCAATGTATTTATTTTTTGGTATATCACTTGTCATAAATTCAGTTCTTATTTTTTTTTTGGTGACTAGTTCCTATTTTGAGGCAATACATTGTTTTCTTTCCCTCATCTAAATATGAGGACTCCATAGTAATTATCATTGATACTTGAATTCATTTATTTCTTCTCATAAACAATTTAAAATTAATCAGTTCGATCAAATTATCTAAAGTAGACAATTTGATCAAATTTTAGTTATCAAAAAAAAAAAAAAAAATAGTGACAAAGTAAGTAAATAATAAGGAATGGAGGTTATTGGCACGCAAGCAGAGGAATGAATAGCAGGAGAGTTTTGAAATTCATTTTATGATGTTAGCTCGCTAGGAGCGAAAACGGGATCCGACGATACGGAACTAGATATTCAAAAGAGCCATCAGAGCTTCTGAAAGAGTAGTTTGGAAATTACTAATTAATTTAAGGTATTGACTAACTGAGAGGGAGAAAGCCCTTTTTCAGTGTTGTCGGAATAGGACCTGTTGGTGGTTGAAAGGGCAAACCATTAGGACTTTAGTAAAGATAGTACGACTTTGGTTTTAGAGATAACGATTCGCCTATTCTTATTCCTTTATTTTTTAATAATCCACTATGAGTACACTCTTTTAGTAAACACTAAATTAACACTCATAAAAAAATGTGAATTGTCTTGATTCATTAACTGTCTTATATATTTTTAGGTTAATTGTCTATTAAAATATATATTTAATTAATAATAACTGTATTTTTATACTGATATTAATATTTGATGTTTACTAAAAATATAGAAATAATGTTATTATCTATTAATCAATATTTTTTCCTTAGGTTGTTTTTTTTTTTTAAAGATAAACAAATACAAAACGTTACACCTATTCTTATTATTTTAAAAGACTATCTATTATTATCATGACATGGGCATATTGATAATCATAATAGACGATATGAGTACAAAATCCAGCAGGTGATGAAATGAATCTATTTTGCCTCCAAGAAAAGCTTCAGCTAGATTAATTGATATACATATAAGGCTATTATAACTTCATGGCATGCATCTGATTTGTGCTTTCTATCTATTTTTCCCAATAAGATGTCAACAGCTATGCCAAGAGTAACATGTGAAGCCAAATATGTAGTCTAGGCATATAAATTCCACCTACTATATATAAAACTTGAAACTTGAAAGTGAGATATCCCCTTCCAATTTCCTAATAACTTTCCATTATCTTCTAAAAAAAACCTGTAGAAACAACAAACAAAATAGATTAAACAACTATGCATGATAATTAAAAAAAAATAAAACACACATAGAATGTAATGCCGTACTATATGTTAGAGATGCAACTACTTGCGTGCTTCATATTTTCCTATCAACTTAAATATTTAGAATCAATGAGTTCATGACATAAAACAGAAGACAAAAAAAAAAAAAAGAAAAAAAAACCTATGCAAGAAAAAGAAACTCAAATCCAACAGATCAGCAAGTAATCATTGATATTTCTTTTATTTTTAATGTAATGTCTTTTTTTTTGGGGTGATTGTCTTATATAATTGTAAGAAAGATTTTATTATATAATATTATTTTTAAAATAATATATATAGAAAAAATATAAGGAGCAATGATAAGAAAACCCATCCCTTTATGATGTTAGGTCATGTATTTGGGTTTTTATGGAATTCAGCATAATGAATTTCTATTTACTCTTTATGAGCTATGTTGAGTCCTTAAGAGTATTAAATTATAGTGATGACAAAAGTATTGATTGGGTTGAGTTATTAGGTCTATAACTTGCTTTGTTAGTTTGGCAGAAAAGCTCATTTAAAATACTTATAGTTGGAGAAACTAGTAAAGCCCTATTTTGATGTTGCTCTATGTCCTAACATAAGCCCATATTTCCACTTTAGTTGCTGATATGGTTATTTTGTTTGTGCAGAAATTCTCAGCTACATTGAAAGCAAATTGGAGGCAATTATTTAGCACATTAGAGGAAAAATTCCACTGAATTATTGAAGATCAATTTGAGAATTATTTTGAAGGGTAAAAGATGAAAGTTTGGAGCCAAAGAATGAATTGGATGGTCAAGATTGAGCAAGTACATTAAAACAAACAAAGGACAGCAAGGAAGGCAACCTGCTCTGCAACATGCGCGTCTTGCATTTTGCAATGTTGCAGCTCCAACCTTGGCACTGCTCTGCCCCATTCGGACTCCTCTCTACCAGCATGCTACATGGATTCCAATCAAGAAAAAACAACTGGTCTTGGTGGCAAAACACTCATATAAAAAGGGTGTCCAACCAAGAAAGAAACAACGAGAAAATTTTAAGAGAAAGAGCATTTTATCCTCATCTTGAGCAATTCCAGAATTCTTAATTCTGCTATCTTCTCCTTCAAATGTATTGAATGTCTAATATTGTTTTTCTAAGTTTATCATTATTGTTTCCATGAGAGAAAAGGTAAATGCAAGACATTAGAAAAAGCCATTGAGAGAAAAGGCAAGAGTGATAGTTTTGAGAAAAGCCATTGGAAATTGATTCTTGTTTTAGATTAGTTTCTGTTTTTGATCATGAGCCTGAGAGGTTCCCCTTGTGAGTTGGGATAGCACTCATGTAGATTGCTAAGCTAGGCTAGCTTAGGATTAAAAGTCCTTGGTAAAAGGCAAGTGTAATTTCATTGAATTGGTGTTTGTAACTTCATTGAAATTAGTGGAATTCCACCATGATTGTGGTGCTCACTATTTGATGTAGGCTGCAGTGGCGGTAGCCGAACCAGGATATGTGCTTGTGTCTCTTTTATTTGAGCTTTCATTACTCTGCTGCGTGTTAGGAGATAATAGTGAGCTTTTGTCTATCTGTAACTCGAAGAGACAAAACTGCACAGCAAGCTGCACTTGCTTTGTTGGCGAGAAAGGAATACTCAGATTCAACACCCCTTTTCTGAGTCTCTTCAAACCTTCAAGTTACATTATGTGGGTTCCCTAGCATCACGCTCAAGTCAATGTATGTAATGTAATTACTAATTAAGGTTAGAAGAACTAGATCAATCATTGAATTGATAGAGTGACTAATTTATTGATTTAAAAGTTCAATCGAGGCGAATTTGATCGGATCAATTTATTTAAATATATAATAAAATAATTTAAATTATAATATAAAATTATTTTAAATATAATAATATTATTTTTATTAAAAAAACCAATTTTTCCATTTAAAAGAACAATTCAATTTTATCTACTTACCCATTCGCCATTGATTTGACCAATATTTTCACTGGTTTTCTATCAATTGATTTTTACACTTGAATCGGATCGAACCAGCCGATTCTAACAAAAAATAAGAATCAATCCATGTTCGATCCGATCCGATTCTCAAAACATTGCTAATTACTTAACTTAATTATTAGGTCATGCTATTTGGGTTTTTTGCCCCAATGTTCACAATCAACTACTAGTCACGTATGTGTAAAAAAGTGGAGTTGGTGTTAATGCAGATAATTGAGAAACTCAATTTGGAGGAACGATACTACTGTACCCAATATGTGGATGAATATGAATTCCTTTTTTTTTTTTAACAATTAGAATTTATTATTGTGATGGAATTAGTTAAGATGATAACTTTCTTATTTCTTTTAGACTTATACTTTTTATACTATTTGCACACCGAAATTTAGTTACCAAATCAATCATAAATATAAAATATATATTAAAATATAAAATACACATTTAAAATGACTTAAAAAATACATATATATACACACAAATACTTGATGATTAAATTTTAATGTACAAATAATATTTTTATTTCTTTTAGAAAATTTATACTTTTATACTAGAAAATAGAAATACCAAAAATAAAAATAAACTAATGCTAAGAAGACTTACCGTATTTAACTTTATATTCATAACTTCATATGCATAATAATATTTATAATTATATATTTATAACATCTAAAATTATTCATTTATTTCAACAATAATTAATGAATACCAAATTAGGAAAATATGAGCTATTTTGGACTGAATTTTTTTTCTCCCAAATATTTCCCTAAAAATATTATAACAATTAAAACATTTTAGGATAAAATGTTGATTTGGCCATCAACGTTTGACCCAAATTCTAAATTAGTCCCTAAAGTTTCAATCTTTCTATTTTAGTTTCAAAAAATTTCAAACGTCCTATTTTAATCCAAAATATTTCAAATACCGTTAAATTTGAGATGAAAATATAATCGAGAAAGTAATGTCCACATTAACTCTTCACCTCAACAACCACATAAAACATTATCAATGCGAAAAACGTAAAATAATAACAAGAAAAGCTATGAAATTTAGGTTATAATTATATTCCTTTTTTTTTACAAACTCATATATATTCTAATTCCACAATTTTTTTCTATTCAACTTATTTAATAACGATATAATATTCAAGATGCTTATTACATTGGAGAATTAATATACACATCACTGTGTTCATTACTTATTCATCTCAATTTAAAGGTGAGATTAAAATAGTATATTTACAATTTTTTGGACTAAAATATGGCGACTGAAACGTCAGGGACTAATTTAATATTTGAGCTAAATGTAGGGACTAGAATATTACTTTACCAACTTCGGTGACCTAGTTTTGTTGTTTCAGAATAAAATAAGCCCAAATCTGCATGTTCAATGGAAAAAACATGTTATTGTAGGTCAATGGAGAACTTAGAATAAGCCTGGTTACTTTTCACACTTTCTTCACCTAAAGTATAAGAACTTAGCCTCAAAAGTCATAGCAAAACAATCCACATCACCTAACACTTTGGGATGTATAAAATGGTGTGAGTAATAAGAAGAAGGGGGCAGTGATTGAATTGAAGTATGAGGAAGGAGTAGGAAGAAAGAAAAGGAGCTAAATGAGTTCACAAGAGGCTTTGAAAGCTACAGAGTAGATATCATAGGGATCTCATCTGGTATGATGTAGTAATCAAAGCCTTTCTTTTTCTTGTGAAAATGTTTACCCTTCCAAAAAGAACCACTCCCTAACTGTATATATTGTGCACACATTTTTCCTTCACAAGCAAAGAATAGCCAAATGCCATTCGGCCTAATAATTAAAGAAAAGGGCATTGAATCATAAAATATGAAAGGCAACCAAACCAACCATCACAATGAGACTATCTTGATTCTTGACCCAATCACACCACCATACCAAAAACTACATTTGGACATACATGAGAGCTTTGTGAAAGTGTCTCCTCCTAACTATTGTATCTTCTTAGATTGATTGTATTCTATCCCCTAACAGAGTAATAGAGTAATGTTTTATAGAAGTGTTGCTAGATTTTATAATGAATAGAGCATATATCATTTAAGTATTTTATGAGTATGTAATAATTTTTTCATTTGTACTACTACATCAATAAATAACTAAATCATATTAGATGATATTTAATATGTATTTTAAACATAGTCACAATCACTCATTTTCTTTATAATACTCAAAACTGGAAAAAATATATTAAAAAATAAATAATTTTAAATTAAACTAAATATTTTACAACAATTTGCCACTGCGTATGAAAGCATATTTGATATCTTATATTTTTTCATATTACTCTATACAAATTTAGTTATTCGTCTATTGTTGGTTTAATTATTCTATTATGACATATTTAATTAGAAAAAAGCTCAATGACCATTATTTTATTTATATTGGCTAGCAATTTTGTTCAGCATATATACACTTTGTATATTTGAACTTTTTTTTTTGTATCAACCAATAAAAATATAATGATTGATTAAGTGCTGGTCATATAGCACTTTTCATTTAATTATTTTGATAATTGATTATTTAATTAAAAAAATATGCAAATCAACATATATATATACACACAAATACATAACATCTAATTTGATTATGTCCGATTTTTAATTTAATTTATATTGAACAATTTTTATTTCCCAAATATGAAAGTGTTGGGAAAATTCAGGTTCAAACAAGAACCTATCACACAGCGGAAGCACCAAAATAATTTTCCCACAACCTGTGCAGTTAAATAGGCAACACCAAAAATACTCCAAGCAGCAGATAATATGCAGAAATTAATAACAGGAGACACAAGCAATTTTTATCGTGGGAAAACCTCCAAAAAAGGGACAAAAAACCCACGGGACCTAGTCCACTAAAATCTTCCACTATCAATAATAATGGGTACACAATCAGTCCTCCTAGTAGCACTAGGGTATCTCAACAATTATCAAAATACATCATCACAACGGATGGAATCAA
>JASCZI010061703.1:0-14095 GCA_036250425.1 Stylosanthes scabra | reverse complement strand
AGGATTTGGCGGGGGCGGAGAAGATTATGATGTTGATGGTGGACAAGAGTTCCGGGTGGGGCATCGCTTCTGCACCAGAGAGGCTGTGCAGATGGCTGTGAAGAATACTTTTCTTACACAATTACAACAATATTATTTATTAGAATAAATTAAATAAAATTATTATAATAGTAAAAATAATAATATAAAAATAAATAAAACTCATTAGAATATTATTATTATATATTTATAATTATTTTTATTGAATAAAACTTATTAGTATATATTTATTATGATTATTAAGAAGTATTTTAGTTAAATGGGTTAAAATGTATGTTATTTAGTTCTTAAAGGGAAGAGGAGTGTACATTTTAGAAATAAAGAGGAGGAAAGTGTCATTTTAACATCTCTTAGAGAAGGGGAGTGTATTTAACTCTAAATACAATGGCCAGTAATCTCCGACTAATATTCAGTCACAATCATTCTAAATTACCGTGTCTTATATGTTGTACTTTGGCACACAATAAGAGCTTTTGTCTCCTCGTGACTAGCTTGTCGTCAAGATACACCTATCACATTCTCACCAAGATACAACAATTACGTACTGAAATGTGGCATCTACATATGTAAATAGCATTTTTCATATACACAGTAGAATTCACCTCATCATATTCTCCTTCACCCTTATTGCTTATCAATCGAAAATAAGTTTGTCACTTTTTTATTGTACAGAGAATCAATTGGAGTTTTGGAGTATCTATTCTTATAAATTATGCTTTTTTCCTCTACTTTCTCTTTTTCAACTCTCTGTCACTCTCTTAATTTTAATTCTGGTCTCCTTTAATCTCTTTAAATTTTTTTTGTTTTGTCTTGATTATCGTTGAGATTGTTCATATTGTTGGTGATTCTAGGTGATGTTTAAGTTGGGTGTATAATGGTGGATTAGTGGATGTATGGAATATTAGAATTGTAGTAGTGAAAGAAAGGGGCATCATTGATGGTTTCAGTGGGGCGGGATTGTGGTTGTTGGTGTTAGTGCTAGTGATGAATTAAAGATGGGTGTTGGTGATGTTTTACAAAGTAAAAGGGTGTTGGTGATGTTTTACAAAGTAAAAAAGTAGTGGCTGAGGCTACAGTTTAAGGGATAATTCTATGGTGCTGAGAGCACATGTCGTATGATGAAGTAGCAGCGTGTCATGCATATATTAGGGCCGCTTTTGGGATGTTCTTGTGACGATAAGTTAAAACAGGCACGGACCCACATTTGTCAGTGCATGTACATGATGGTTAAATGTTAACCTCTATTTATTACGGGAATTAGGGTGAGAGAAGAATGTAAACGGCTTGGAGGAAGACAATTATGCTAATTAACACATGGGCTTAGTTTTTTATTTGGCTTCCCGCGTCTGGGCTTCATGCAAGAAGATCATAACAAATCTAATATTATTTTTTTTTGTCTTTTCGCAAACTGCCAAACTATTGTCCGGTTTGCAAGTGGTTATGAAAATATGATTCCATTATCCAGACATCCTTTTAGCAGACAATAAATTGATACTCGTATAAAATACGGTTATAGATGTGTTAACTCCTTTTTAATTTTTGTAGTCCACCTGTAATAATCGTATTTTTATACGGGTGTAAAGGTAATGTCTATTAAAAGGATGTGTGGATAGCATTATTCATGAAAATAATATCCGCACAATAAAAAATAAACGGTTTTGTTATACATAAACAGCATTTTTCTATTATTCAAACTGCATAATTTTTCCCCGAAAAATCGATTATCTTTTTCGATATTTTTTTAATTAAACCTATTATTTTCTTAAAGAGAATCAATTGTTATTATAAAATCGGTTTCAGGATGGCCAAATTTAATTCTCTAAAATATTGCACACGTCAAAACATGTTACTTAAATTTATTTAAATTTCATTAGAAGATTTTATAAACGTTTTTAATAAATTTGATTAAACACTTTTTTGTTATTTGTTTACAATTATTTAGCTATTTCTTATTTAAAAATTTATTCCTTAAATTATTTTTAAAAAAATATTATTCCAGCCACAAATCTATAATTGCATATGAAAAATGATTTGTAATCCAAATCCATAAACTTAATTATCTTCGTAACGTCAAATAAAAAATGTTTTGAACTTTTTCATATTTTTAACATTTAAAAAAATTATATTTATATTTAATTTTTTTATCCTTTTAAGTATTAAAAGAATAATTAGATTTATGAGTTATAACTCTCTATCATTACTCATGACATATATTTCAACCCGTTCGAAACAATCCTCCGATAATGCATTTTTTATTTGCTCCTAATTTTTATTTTTTATTTTTTAAATTAAAAGTTGAAACACCTTCATCCTCATGACCTAACAATAGTACTACTTCTCCTCCCCCATGACCTAAGTAATGGCCTCCAAATTGGTTACATTGTTGCAAAAAAAAATTACAGACCGACCTACCCCAATAAAAATAAAAAACCCCAAACTCTAAAGCTTTCATTTTTATTTGGTGACACGGTCACCATCAACCTTCTCTTAATAATCTCTTCCTAAATTTCAACATATCCACACTTAAGATGCACATCCAGTCCTAGTCCTGTTGTACGCCCTCCAGCGGCCCAGTCCAATTTCTATAATTTAGTGTCGGATTAACAACTATTAGTTAAGTTGTTTTCTGCATTACAGTTTTCGTCATATGTTATAGCCACTTAACCTCATTTTCTCTCCAGGACTACTTCTGTAATGTGGGACCTCCAAAAAGCGCCTTCTTGTGACGACCTTAGAGCAACTCCAATGATTGCAAATTTGGAGTTGCCTTCTGATACAGGAAAGAAAATAAGGACTATATGCCACTGGAGCAACGTTTGGGGGAGGGCTTTCACATTTTTCGAGAATTGGAAGCCCTTTGAATGATGACTTGCCCACAACCAATAAAAATGAGGGAGAGACATGGAAAGGTGGTTGGAGAGAGAAATGAAAAAAATAAATTGATGTTAAATTATGGAATATATTCGTTGCTACAACGGTAATATTAAAACAATTAATATTAAATTAATTTCTTTACTCTATAAATACTAAACTATACACTTTCATTCTTATAACTACTTTCAATCCTCATAAAATTCTCCCAACAAAATACTTACAACTATTTTTGGCTTAATTTCAGAAAAATGAATCCAAATCAGTTCAACTCTTTTCTCAGCTACTAGCAAAATTTTCCTCAAAATCTAAATATCCAACAATCTCAATCTTCAAATTCTCAAAATCCAAATCATAGCTTCACACTACCTAATACAATTCCAAATCAAAACCCACAAAATTTTCATAATTTCAATTTTTCAGTTCCTTATAATAGCCAATTACCTATTTTTCCACCACAAAATCAAAATTCACAAACACCTCAATATTCATTCCCAACCATGTTTAACCCATCGATCAGTAATTTAGCACCTCAATATTCATTCCCAACCATGTTTAACCCATCGCAGTTTAGTGCATCAAGACCTGACTTAGTTGGTGTTGGTGCCTCCTCTAACCCATCTCCTCAAATTCTGATACACTCTAGTCCAAATTCACAATATTCAGAGTTTGCAAACTCTCGCGAATTAGATGTTATTGATATCAATCATGATGAAATTGAAAATCAGAGACAAGAGAGCACTCCACACTGGCAATGGGAAGAGGATGAGATGCTGATCAGTGCGTAGTTGAACGTTTCCACTGACCCTGTAGTCGTTACCAACCAAAAGGGTGACACATTTTGGAATCGAATCCATATTTACTCCGAAGAATTCAACCCAACGATGAAAAGAGGTTCAACTGCATGTAAGAAACAATGGTACAAGATCAACAAGGCATTGCGCAATTTACTGGTTGCTATGATCAAGCTACTCGAAACATAAGGAGTGGTTCAAATGCTAATGATATAAAAGAGTTGGCATATAACATCTATTCCTCAAATTATGGTCAAAAGTTCACTTTTGAGAGGCATTTGGATGTGCTTTGTTTGGAACAAAAATGGAGAAACCAAGTATCAACGCAAAGTGGAGGTTCCAAAAGAACAAAGGTCAGTGCGACTGGAGCATGCTCATTGTCATCAAACCCAGAAACACCAATAGCTGAAGATGCTGGCGTTTACTCATCCGTTCATCCACAAGGATCAAAGAAGAGCAAGAGAAGAGGGAAATGGAAAGCACAAATGAATGAAGACCATGGCAAGAAGAAATCATCAATTGTTAAGCAACTATCTTGATGGAGGATATTAAGAATGTTAGGGAAAAAGAACTATTAGACAGGGAGAAGGAAAGAGAAGAGGAGAGTGAACAAAGAGAAAAAATTATGGCAATCAAGGAAAAAGAGTTAAAAATTCAAGCGGCGATGAAGGAAAAAGAATTACAGACGCCGGGGCTTATTAAAGAAATGAAGATAAATGCAACAGAAAGAGAAATGAAGAGGATGACCAAGGAAAGAGAAAGGAAAATGGATATGTAAATACTCAATGCTGACACATACATGATGAGTGAGAGGAGACGTGCTCTTCATGAGGTTGCATGTGAGAAAATATTGCAAAATTTACTTAATTATTTGTTGTGCTCGTTAGGTGTGTTGTACTTTATTTTGTTTGTGATGTATCCTGTTTTATTTGTGTTCTACTTTGTTTTGTTTTGTTTGTGATGTACTTTGTTTTATTTGTGTTGTATTTTGTTTTGTTTGTGATATACGTTGTTTTATTTATGTTGCATTTTGTTACTTAAATTTAGTCAATATTATAATATTATGAACTAGTTGTTGCAAAACTAGCCGTTGCAACTAGTAATCAAAACCTTATAAATAAAAACTATGAAACACATGCAACCTACAACACCACCTGAGTATTAGGTTCTCATCAAAACTAATATAACAAATTTAATTTCAACAGATGATTAAGAATTTTGATGATATGTTTAATGAGGCTTTGTATGGTAGACTGAGAAGGCGAGATAACACTCTCATGAGCAATTGGATCGATGAATGTTTGTTCGATGATGCAGAAGAAGAAGAGATCGATACAAGGTCTTCCCTAACTACTCATAGATGGACCAATAGAGATCGGGAAGCAAGACATGATCGTCTTTTCAAAGATTACTTTGTAGATGAGCATGTGTATAATGCTGACATTTTTCGACGAATGTTTTGAATGCGAAGAAATGTGTTCTTTCGGATAGTAGACACCCTCTCAAATGTCTATTCTTATTTCCAACAAAGGGTCGATGCAGCTAGGAGAAGATGTTTGTCACCACTGCAAAAATGCACCTCTGCGATACGGATTTTAGCATATAGAGTGGCAACTGATGCTGTTGATGATTATGTACGCATAGGGGAGAGGACATAATTGAATGTTTGGAAAATTTTGTAGAAGGCATGATCGCGTTGTTCGAGGAGGAATATTTGCGAAAACCGAATTCAAATGATGTACAACACTTGCTACAAATGGCAGAGGCTCGTGGCTTTCCTAGCATGTTGGGTAGCATCGATTGCATGCATTGGCAATGGAAAAAATTATCCAAAGGCCTGGAAAGGTATGTACATGAGTGGTTATCGTGTGGTTGCAAATATAGTACTTGAGGTTGTAACATCTTCAGACCTTTGGATATGGCGTGCATTCTTTGGGGTTTCTGGATATAAACGTACTAGATCGCTCACCAATGTTCGATGATATTCTAAACGACCGTGCTCCAAAGGTAAATTATACTATCAATGGTAATAATTACAATATGGGATACTACTTAGTAGATGGTATTTATCCTGAATGGGTCACATTTCTCAAATTAATATCAAAGCCACAAGGGGAGAAGCGTAAGTTATTTGCACAATACCAAGAAGGGCAAAGAAAAGACATGGAGCGAGCATTTGGAGTGTTGCAAGCACGCTTCGCCATTTTACGTGGTCCAGCACGCTTATGGGAAAAGAAGAAGCTTGCAAACATAATGAGAGCATGTATCATACTGTACAATATGATTGTTCAGGATAAAAGAGACACTTATGCAGGAAGTTTTGCGCAAGGCCATGAATACAACGATGTTGAAAATGGCTTATCACAACCTCAGTTAGGAGAGGAAAGCTTTGCACCGTACTATCAATTTCTCCAAAGAAATGCCCAAGTTCGGAATAGGTAGAAGCATCGACAATTAAAAGAGGATTTGATTAAACACATATGGCAATTTCACAATGCACCTCGTTAATTGTAGAGTTTAATTATGTTTTATTTTATCAAGTCATGTTGCAAATTAGTTAAAGCTTGAATTATGTATTATGTGTTATTGTTGTTATTTGTAAAATTATTAATTTTTTTGTAATTATTTTATAATAACGAATTATTTTATTATACAAATTATAATAATATAATCAAAAAATAATAAATAATTAGATTATTTATTTTTATTTTAATTAATTAGCTAGATAAGTGGGGCTGCAACGGGGACCAATAGTCCCTATCATTAGAAAAGTAAGGGAATGTTTTAGTTCCTATTTACTGTTTATGATGCAAAAACTGATGTGGAGTTACTTTTTATGATAGGTGGGCCATAAAGAGGGATTGGAGGGAAACCCTCATTGGAGTTGCTCTTACACGCTTCATAACAGAAATGATTGCATCATAGCCACGCGTCACCCATCTATGCGGGACACGATACTGTCAGCACATGCTTAAGATTTATAGTCTTAGCAACATAGAATTATCCTTAGTTTAAGTAGCAAAATGTCACACCTTATTATATCCTTGTTTTAATCATCAGTATAGAGAATGGAGTGGGGGAATAACACCCTAGCATCATTATCTATATTAATCCTAGTTCTACTGGTGGGAAAATCAACAAAGTAGTGTAGACCAAGGGAGCAATGGACAAAGGAGGAAAAATCAGCCACTCTGTTGGGGAACAAGATAAAATTTCATTGTGTTTGGTGTGGTGTGATACCTATCGGAGGTTGTATAATAATAATAATAATAATAATAATAATAATAATAATAATAATAATAATAAAAAGTAGAAATGCAAAGCTTTCTTCTAGGCGGAGGAGCTCGTTCTTGGAATATGTTTTATCTCATCCATCAAGTAATATATATAGTTTTGAATCAAATTGTTCTATACTCCAAATAATTATAATTGAACAATGCTACAGAACCAACATTAGGGAGCAATTAGGGAGCCAATATGTTCAATTAGAAGTTATCATGTAAAACTAACTAAAGTTATCATCCGAAATTAAAACATGTTATCATCCGAAATAGATACAAGTTATCATCTGAAATAGATTACAATTATCATCCCACCACCACCACCACCACCACCAAAACTAGAACAACTTATCATCCGAAACTGACTAAAGTTATCATCCAAAACTGACCAAAATTATCATTCGACCACCACCACCACCACCGACAGCACCACCACCACCACCAACAACAACAACAACAACAATAACATCACTACAACCACTACCACCACGATAACCACAACACTGCCACCACAACAACAACCACCTCAAAACTACCACCACAACCACAACAACAACAAAAAAGGAGGAGGAAGAAGAAGAAAGAAGAAGGAAGAAGACACAAATCTGCGACAACGACATGAAGAAGAAGGTGGAGACGAAAGAGGAAGGTGAAGAGGAAGGTGGACACAGATTTGCGACGATGACGCGAAGACACAGATGTGCGACACCTAAATCGCCTAGTCCGGCGGCAAGGGTGGCACTGGGAGTGGCGTGGGTGGCGGTGGTGGCGCGATGTGAAGAAGAAGAAGAAGAAGAAGAAGAAGAAGAAGAAGAAGAAGAAGATGTGGTGGCAGTGCAGTGGTGGCGTGGTAACGGTGCTGATGAAGGGAGGAAGAAATGAAGAAAGAGAGAGAGATTAAGCTAGTGGAGTATGAGGCTTGTTGACTGCCGCTGCAGCCGTTGCTAGTGGAGATGCCGCTGTTATGGTGGAAGGGAAAGAAGCATTGTTGTGATGGAAAGTTGGGAAGATAGAGAAAAGATGTTGGCTTCTTATTGGCTAAAGTAGTCATGGGTCCTGTATAGTTATTCATTATAATATTATTGTAAGGTAAGAAAAGTTCTTATTGTGGCCAAGTCATCCCATGTTGTGATACTCCCTTGTAGCTGAGAATTTAGCCATTGCTTGGCCTTATCCCTTAATGAGAATGGAAAGAGCCTCAATTTGATAGCATCAGCTATTACTCTATTGCATTTGAGAGTGTCACAAATATGAAGAAGTGTAGCTATGTGCAGATTTGGGTCTTCTTGAGAGTTCCCATAAAACTGGTCTTGCTGCACCAGCTGAATTAGTGCAGGTTTCAGCTCAAAGTTGTTTGCATCTACATTAGGCCGCACTATGCTACTCCCACAACTAGCTGTGCTTGGTATGGTGTAATCCATGAGTGTCTTTGTTGGATTATTTGCTTCTGCAGCCATGGTGTTCTGTACAGCTACTTCTATAGGTTGATCTTGAGTCTTTTGTTTTGCTTTTTTCCTTATTTTTCTGAGAGTTCTTTCTACTTCTGGATCAAAGTCAATAACTTGCTTGTTTCTGTTACCTTGCATACATGAAACTGAAATGCACAACAAGAAAAAGAATGGGGTGTTCCACAAGAGTGGGTTATCGTTCCCAAGGAGGAAAGGGGATTAATCAATACTTTCTTACTAATCCTCCAATTAGATCAAACCAATTAACAAGAATGCTATCTAACACTAAACCAGAGAAATGAAATCAAGATCAGCAAACATTAACAATCAAATACTCTAACAATTATCAATTATAAAACTGCAACAATTACCAAAGATTTATCAAGAAAAAGAACAAGATTGAGAGATAGGAGATATTCAACAAAACAATTTCACAACCCACTGTTCTAATAATAATTCTGCAACATGTATTATCACAAATTCACTATGAACCATTGTATAACTAAATTCTAATCTCTTAGCAACTTAGTTTCTCTTTAACCTATCTAATCATCAATCTCTTGACTAACTAAACAAGTAAAAAGATAATGCACACATCATGATTTAAATCTTTAACAATAAACAAGATTCTTGGACTGAATTAAATGTCACAATATCCAATCTCAAGTGAACCAGCAAAACTATTAAAGATCCTAATGCATACTACTTCACATGCTCATCTCTAAGTCACATGCAGAAATATGGAATGATTCTTGAATATGTTTGAATGATTATTTTCTCAAATGCAACAATTCAAAACAAGAAAGATCAATTATTCGTCAATAACCGAATCTTTAACCATATGGGTTTCAATAACAAAGAATCAAACAAGATACAAATCAATCATTTATGTGATAGAAATCAGATTCATAAAACAGCACATACATTCAATTCATCATTTCTAATGCAAAGAACATACATGGAAGATCATTCTTGAACAAGTTAATGATATTAGGATCAATACACAATCAAATTCAATGTCACATATTCAATTCTGCAGCAATCTCAATAAGCAAAAACCATCAAATAACAGGTTTAGTAGCATTAACCGGTGTAGAACTAAACCAGAATTGAAGAACTAATTATACCTCTCGGTTTTATCAATTCTTGCAATGATGAACAAGACTAATCTTCTGAATTGTGGTTGATACTTGCAGATTTGAATGTGCTAGTGGGTCATTCCATAGAATTGATAGAATAGAGCTCCTCCTTCTAAATCTTCAAAGAGAATTAACCACTCATGATTATGAATAACTTCAAGAATTGGTTGAATGTGAATCTTGAATGCATGAACATTCAAAGATCTTCAAAGAGAGAATGAAAAAGAGAGAATCTTTGATGAGAAAGAGAGTAAACTGAATATTCCTCTATATTGAAATCAAAAATCTGAAACTACAACAATGATGAAAAACTTCAAAGAAACTTAAGCTAGAGGCAAAGAGAAGTGAGAGAGAATTCTCCAAGACTTGAAAACTAAGAAATTTAAAATTCTAATGCTAATGTGTATGTCTAAGTGTGATTCTATGATCTAAGATGCTATATATCTTTCTAAGTGAAGTTTCCATCTATTTATAAGCATACATAAGAAGAAAAATCACATACAACTTCATTTTCTAATGAAAAGACACTTCTGCCCTTTTTGTAGTCTGCTTCCCATGCATATGCGTAGGACTCCATGCATACGCGTGGGACTTGTTAATCTTCAGGGCTGAAATTAAAGCTTCCACGCATAAGCGTGAACTTCCACGCCTATGCGTGGACTTCCACGCCTATGCGTGGATCTGGACAGCTTGGTTCGAGCTTGGTTGGTCTTCTATGTTTCCCACGCATATACTTGCTCTCAACGCCTATGCGTGGGTTCTTGAGTAGCTTGGAAGGTGCTCATTGTTTCCCATGCATATGCTTGCTGTTCTATGCATATGCGTGGGTTCTGGGGCAGGCTGGCATGTTGAGGTCACGTTTGAGCTCGTCAAAACGTGAGCTTAAACGTGAGCTGAGTGGCTTTCCACGCATATGTGTGGATCTTCTACGCCTATGCGTGGATGATGATGAAAAGGGCCGCGCTGAATGACTCTTGTGTAGGTTTAGCGTGGATGCATGCTGGCCAAGGTGACTCTCCACGCCTATGCGTGGGTCTTCTACGCCCATGCGTGTGAGTGAAGCTCGTTGGGGAGTCAGGGTCACGTTTGAGCTTGTCTAAACGTGAGCTGAAACGTGAGCATTGTTGGCTTCCCACGCATATGCGTGGACCTTCCACGCCTATGCATGGTTAGGAGAGCAAAGGTGCCACGCCTAGGCTTGGTCAAAGTTGCCTAGGCGTGGATGGGTTATTGCTCAGCACGCATATGCGTACTCTTCCACGCATATGCGTGGAACCCTTCCTCAGATTTGCTTCCAAACTTCGTTTCTTGCTCTGCAAGCTTCCTTTCTTCATTTTTCCTGTAAATAATCAATAAAATCATCAAAGTACCACTAATCTATCATAAAATGGCATTTGTTAACATTTATAAACATATTTACTATTTTTAGATGATTTTAAGTTAATTATAGGAAGAATATCATTCAAACTAGGAAGATAAATCCATAAAAATGCTCATGCATCAGATACGAGGCCATCAAACCAAGAGAATAATATTGGCCCATTCATGGGATCTAGAAATGAAGAAGCAGTGGCTGGACCTAGCAAATCTGGGCCAGAACCAAAGCCTGTGAGAATTAGGAAGCAACCAACGTGGATGAGAGACTATGAAGCTTGATAGAGTGTCTTGTAGAGGATCAAAACCAATTAGCAGCAGAAGTTAGTTACGCAACAGAATTGTGAAAGTTGAGATAAATAGTGAGAAGGAATTGGTAGAATGCATGTTAGAATCATTTGGATAATTTGGAGTTCATCCCTTACTCGAAAGGGGATATTTTTTGTTATAGTCATTTACCTTACAGATTACAGTTTCTTATTCCTTGTTCATATCATCCTTTTACTGATTGAATATACATATGCTCAATGATTCTTCTTCTTTATTAATGGTGTTATTTTGGTGCTTTCATTGAGAGGTCAGCCAAGACAGAAGGAGCTCGCCTAAGTCGGTTGGAAGAGATGACACTTTCCAACAAGAATGTAATCGCAATTGTGAATCGAGGCCTAGTAGAGGCAAACGAACACATAACTAAAACACAATCGCAACTAAATACCATATAGAAGCTACTTCGAGATAGCATGAAGGGAAAACCCAGACTTGAGGAGGAGATTCCAATCCCAGATGAATCAATTCTTATTCATGGCTCTGTTTAATTGCACGCTGAGACTCATAGGCCATGGAAGCTGAAGGTCGCCAATCCACCAATGTGCGACGGTGATGAAATTTAAGACTGGGTGTTCCGTGCAAAGAAGTATTTAGAGACCTTCAACATCCCTGAAAATCAACATATTAGGGTGCTCTCATTTTATTTGGTTGGGGCCGCTTACGCTTGGTATTGTTGGGTCATCAACAACAACATTGCTTACACATGGGATTCGTTCTTGGAGGTGATAACGATGAGATTCACCAAGAATGTTTACTATGACCACCACACCGCCCTCAAAGAACTCTGGCAAGGTGGCTCTGTCGAGGAGTACCAAGCTCAATTTGAGGAGCTCAGCAACAGAGTTACATGATTGAACGAGGAGTAGCTCGTCTCTCCGTGGTGGGCTTGCAAGAACACCTGAAGTGCGAGTTGCTTTTGGCCCAACACAGCACCTACATACAGGCCATGTCCATGGCGCAGCTACACGCGGTGGCATTAGGCCTGTCGAAGTCTGCGTCAGCCCGAAACCCAGCTACATTTAGTAACCCAAGTTGTTTCGCCCCGAACCGCACCCATAACCCAGGTAGCAATGCCCCAAAGCCAACCACAGGTGTGAACCCTAATTCATCGCCCTCTTCCCATATCTCCTTGATGGCTTCCGCAACATCAGCAAAGTCCACGACCACACCCTACAGGAAGTTGACTACGATAGAGATATGCAGTCGCCGTGAAAGAGGCCTTTGTTACTATTGTGAGGAGAAGTATTCTCCGGGACATCGCTGCAAGACATCTCTGCAGCTACTTGTTGGCGAGGAAGAACTTCATGAATTGCTGCAAGAATCATCCTACTACGGTTGATTATGCCGATTCAGATTCTGAGACAATGTTGTAGGTGAACATGGAAATCCTCGTATCAGTCTCAATGCTCTTAAAGGAGAGTTCCACCCAGAGACACTGAGAGTGCGTGCTACCCACTCCAATAAATCCTTGTTGATCCTGATTGATGGAGGCAGCACTCACAATTTCGTGAAGGGTTCGGTAGCTCGCAAGTTGAACGCACCATTGAGCCTTACTTGAAAACTGCATGTATTGTTGGTAATGGTGATTCTGTTCATTGTGGAGCCAAGTGGCCGAATTTGGCTTTAACCGTGCAGGGGTATAATTTTTCAATTAATGTGTATGTGCTGGACTTGAAAGGGGCTGATGTAGTGCTTGGGGTTCACTGGATGATGCAGTTAGGAACTATCATAACTAATTATATGGATCCCTTTATGAAATTCAAAGAGAATTGTAAATGGATAGTCTTTAAGGGTAAAAGGCTATTACGAGAAGCTAGTTTGAATTACAGGGAGTTGAGGAAATTACAACAAAGTAAGGTTATAGCTTCTATGTTTCAACTTGAAGCAGTTCCAAGCGAGAAAGAGAAGTATACATCAGAGGCTGATACAGATATTGAATAGTTTTACAAGGATTTGATGAGGTGTTTGAAGAGCCGAAAGACTTGCCACCACTAGACAGATTGACCATCAAATTCAGCTGCTGCCAGGGTCTTCTGTGGTTAGTATCAGGCCTTATAAGTATCCCTATTTTCAGAAAGAAGAGATGGAGCGTCTGGTAACCGAAATGCTGCAAACTGTGGTTATTCACCATAGTCAGAGCTCATTCTCTAGCCCAGTCCTATTGGTCAGGAAGAAGGATGGGGGATGGAGGTTCTGTGTCGACTACAGGGCCCTAAATGCCATCACCGTGAAAGACAAATTTCCTATTCCGACAATTGAAGAAATCCTTGATGAATTGCATGGGGTAGTCTACTTTTCTAAAATAGACTTGAGAAGTGGATACCATCAAATACGAATGAGAGAGGCTGATATTGAGAAAATTGCTTTCAGAACCAATGTAGGCCATTATGAGTTTGTAGTGATGCCGTTTGGACTCACTAACGCACCTTCTACGTTCCAAGCAACGATGAACATGATTTTTCAGCCCTATCTTCGTCGTTTCATTGCAGTACTCTTTGATGATATCATGGTTTATAGCAAGACAAAGGAGGAACATGTGGAGCATTTAGTGACTGCATTGCAGGTGTTGAAAGATAATCAATTCTTTGCAAAGCGTTCAAAGTGTTCATTTGGGCAGCTTCAAGTGGATTAGCTAGGGCATGTTATTAATGGGGATGGTGTGAGTGTAGAACCTGTTAAAATTAAAGTTATTATGGCTTGGCCAGCACCCAAGATATGTAAATCATGTTACAATATGCATGCAAAGTTGATTTGTTTAGGTTTTGATGAATGACAACCATACAAGGCTTTGAGGAACCATTTCGAAAGCAAAACAAATAACG
>JASCZI010061694.1:6469-17422 GCA_036250425.1 Stylosanthes scabra | reverse complement strand
ATATATATATATATATATATATATATATATATATATATTATGAACATGACACTTAATTTTATAATTATTATTATTTTGGACGAAAAAATAAAGATAATTAATAATTTTTTAACCAATAAATCAGCTAACAAAAATTAAAATATCTGTAATCATTGTTTATAAGAACATACACAAAAGTCATAAAACATTCAAAATCTAAAATAACCATCAATCAAATTTATACCATTTTAAAACCAAAACATCCAAAATATAAAAAAATAAAATATTATTGACTTATGTTAACTTAATTTTTATTAGTTACCTAGCTGTAGGTATTAGATTAAATTAAATACTAGTAAATGCTTAGAAGTAATCTTTTAAGTATGTCTAAAAGCCAATAAATAAGTAATAAGTACGGTAAACACATAGAGCCTAAATGACATATTTACTTAAAGTAATAAAATAATGGGGAATAGTGTTTAAGAATAAAATAGAACTCTTTTGAGTGATTATGTGTCTTTTTTTTTCTTTTCATAAAAAGAAATTTTAAGTATAGAAAAAAAAATTCTTCAATTCCTCCCATTTGTGGCATATGCAGCTACTATGTCAAATTTGACTCCAAAATCCAGAGGGTCCAATAAGACACTAATTTTTTTTTTTTTGGTGTCCAAGAAAAAATTACAAATCAAGACAGGCGAAGCACAAAAAGAAAAAACTAAAGCAAAATAGACATAGCTTGCTTAAGAAGAGTACTCAAAACATCTCCAAGTTCAATCCAAGTTATCAAATCAGCATCACTAGAAGCTTCCTTTTTGGCCAACCAATCAGCAGAAAAATTAGCCTCCTATTTAATCAACCTAAACTGAACCGTCCAAGGCCAATGAAGCACATCTTGAATTCTTTGAAGAAAATCAATATCAATCAAAGCTGAATTAGAAGAAAGATGTTCTGAAGATAGTTAGAAACCTCTAATGAATCAGTTTCACATACAATAGATCTAGCATTAGCCTCCCAAGCTAGCAATAAACCCTACCAAACCGCAAATAACTCACAACGAAATATAGACCACTTAGGAAGGTGACCAGAACGACCAAGTCTTCAACAATGTGAATCATCTCTAAGAACGCATCCAAAGGCTGCACGATTACAGCCTTCAAAAATGCTAGCATCACAATTTATCTTATAAAAATTAGGAGGAGGGAGTTTCCAAAAAGAACTGGACCAAGATGTTTGATGAAGAGAGAAAAAGTCATCCATAACATTCAACTCATTTATTGCTATTCTAGCAAGAGCTGCAACTTTATTAATGGACCAAGAATGAAGAGGTTCAAAGATCTTCAAACATCTATGGTGCCAAATCCACCAAAGCCCAATGGAAACAACTAACTCTCTTCCTTTCAAAGTCTCTCTAAGCCAAAAATAGAAGTTCGCACCAACAGGAACATCCATAATGGAGCGGTCCAACAGCCGCCAAACAGAAGCAACTAGCATCATTACAATCTCTAAAAAGATGCAAGACAGATTCAGAACCTGAATTACAACAGCTACACATATTAGAATGAGCAAGACTTCTCTTGAAACGAAAAACATTCGTTGGTAAAGCTTCATGACAAGCCAGCCAAATAAGAAACTTATTCTTCTCAAGAATGTGCATCTTCCAAAGCCAATTCCAATCTTCAGAAATATTCTTGGTGCTATAACTCCTAGAAGAGGAAGGCTCCCAAAACCAACCAGCATCCTGCAAACTAGGAACAGGTATTGGAAGATCCAAAAGAACCTCTTTAATATTAATTGCTAAAGGAGTGTAAAGCTGATCAAAATTCCAAGAGTTATTAACTACAACATCCTTAAGAGTGATCCAAATTATGTGAACATAAGGAAGAATTTCACCAAGAATTCCAAGAGGACTCCAACCATCATGCCAAAGAGATTGATCCAAGTTGCCTGAATGCCAAACCAAGAATCTCCAATAAGACACTAATTTGAAGGGGTTACAATTAGAGTAAACACCCTTTTTGGTCTCTAGACTTTTTTTCGTTTTGGATATGGCACCCCTTAATGAATCGAAAACCACAGAGCGGCCCCTAAAAAATTAAAAATTGGGACAAATCAACCTCTAAAACAGACAAATTGACCCTTGAGAATAGGTTATAATGTGACGTGTAAGGGGTTGATTTGTCAAATTTTTTAATTGTTTAGAGATCACTTTGTGGTTTTCGATTCATTAAGGGGTGTCATGTCCAAACGAAAAAGTGTAGGAAAGGGTATTTACTCTTACAATTATTACATATACATATGCCTCCTCTGGTTCTGAATAAGTCACTACCTACTTATAACATTCCTTCATTTTAAATAGAATGTTATTAAAAATTATATGAAATACATATTTTTATATCTTGGAGAACAATACTAAGAGGCCAATATGAATTTCTTTCACTTGTAATAAGTTTAATTAAATCTTTTAGGTTTAATTACTCTCCTAGTCCCTATAGTTTCACCAAATTTTTAATTAGGTCTTTATAATTTTTTTTTCAATTGAGTCCATATACCATTTTCGAATTTTTAATTAAGTCCCTATTAACAATAAATGTTAAAGGAAAACATTTATAAAATGTGAATTTTCTATTATTATCGTACCTTGCACTTTACGTAAGGTTTATACTCACCTAAATATATTTTTTATTTATTTTTTTCATCAATATTCTTTGAAAAGGATCTCAACTTGCATGAATCAAAGTCTCATATCTTTAGGAAGCTTAAAGTATATTAAAAAGAGGAACAATAATGTTTATTTTATCATTATAAAATAGAGAGAAATGTCTTATTTAGTGAGTTAGCCATTAGTTTTTGTCATATCTTCAATTTAGAAATGAAATCTTTCGTTAATTCTAACATTTTTATCACGACAGGGAATTAATTATAAAATTTAAAATAATATAGAGACCTAATTAAACTGAAAAAAAATATAGAGATCTAATTTAAAATTTCATGAAATTACATGGACCCATAAATTAATTTAACCAATTTTTTATTACTAATAGCTAGGAACTTTTCAAGCACTTAAAAAATAACTAAATGTATAAAATATTTTATTATATATAAAATAGAGAAATGCTACACGTAATTTTTTTAATCACGTCTAACCAAATTTTATAATATATTACAGTTTTTGTTTCATGAAAAAATAGTTTCTATTGAGATTAATTCAATTTAGTTGAATTTTATTGACACATAGCATTAAATTACTAATTTTAATGATTTTTGTTAAGTACGAGAATACTTAACGATTGTCCAAAAGACTTTCGAGTGTGAGAGACTAGAAAAAGAGAACAAGTTAGAGAGAGTGTGCCTCGGACGAAGCACCCGGAAGAGTCCGAGAGCTATTGCCGAGAAAGGGGATTGATGTATGTGAAGAATAGCCCTAGAGATCCAAAATTAGGATTATGGAGCTCTAGGTCAAATATGGGGGGAAGGGTTTAGAGAACACGTACCTTGAGGGGGTGTTGTCCCCTGCTTATATAGTGTTAGGTGGTGGAGATACTTATGTGATCATATCATATCTTGCCAGATATGATTCGATTCCTCCTCTGTGGGCCTTTTTGCTTATGGCCTTTTTTTCAACTGGATTGGGCCTTGGGGCTGGTCCGTAACATTGCCCCCACTCGGGAGTGTGGGCATTGTCCATTCTTCCGAGTAGTTTGTTGCTTTTTAACCATTTCGAGTAATTTGCTTGTTTCTCTTTATGATCTTCCGGAAGGTATTTTAACGCTTCTTAAGAAGGTGTTAGTACCTATTTTCTGGGAAGTTTTGATGTTTCTTTCTCAAAGGGTGCTTTTTCTCAAAAGCATTCATGGCATTCTTTTCGAGCAACTTTATCGGTCTCTTCTCGGAAGGTGCCTCTTTCTTCTATGAAGGCGCGAACAACCTTTTTTCCGGGTAGTTACATGTAACCTTCTTCGAAAGTTAATGTATTTTTATTCCCGGGGTGAAGTGTTACGTGTCGTTGTTTGATTTGCTCACTTTTTAAGATGTTTCTGTTTTCCTTTTGCTGACGTGTCATAGTAATGATGGCCCTTATTTGCCCCATGAACCTTGAGAGACTTGGTTAACAAGCTCTCTTGGGGTTCATTTCTTCTTTTATTTCTCTATTTCTCTTGTGAGGGAGTTTTTCTCTGACCTCGGAGATTAGAATTGCATTCATCTCTCTACCGCTTTTGTTACTTTCCGGGTCATAAGCAGATACCCGGTGCTTTCTTCTGTGATTTCTAGCAGAATCATAGCTTCTGTTTCGTAAATGAGTCGGAAAGGTGTTGAAAATACTGTCAAAAGTGGGTTTGAAAATACTGTCGTGGCCTTCTAGCGACCATGGTGAGGGCGAGAGCCGGCTTTTCCTGTCTCTTGGTATATCAGCTCTGCTCCTTAGAGGGTTTTGCTTAAAAAAGTACACAGGTTCTTGCATCTTTTCTTTTTCTTGAAGTAAGGCTCCGGACACTGCTTCTTCGACGACGTCTAAGTAGATCACCAAGGGCTTTCCTGCTTCCGGCTTGACCAGGATTGGTGGCACTGCTAGGTAATCTTTAAAGCTTTGAAAAGCTTTGTCACACTCGTCCGTCTACTTGAATTCTATCTCCTTCTTGATGAGCCTGAATAACGGAGTTGCTTTTATTGTAGAGGCTGAGAGGAGTCCAGGGAGTGCTGCTAACCTTCCGGTCAGGCTCTGTACTTGTCCTAGCAATTCCGTTTGCTTTATTGAGATGATAGCTTGATACTTTTTCAGGTTTGCTTCGATTCCTCGGCTAGTTAATGTGGAAGAGAGGAATTTTCCAGCTTCGACCGTGAAAGCGTGCTTTGCTGGGTTGAGTTGCATCTGGTGTATGTTCTTGGAATTTGCTAGAGACTTTTTTCTTTATTTCAGTTGCCTTTTCTGGATTCATACGCTGCAACTTTTGTGCTACCGGTTTATTTCCGGGTAAAATAGACAGCTTGTGAAAAAAGAAATTTGGATCAATTCCTGGCATGTCGGCTGCTGTCCAAGTGTACAAATCCATGTTCCTTTTTAGGAAGTTAGTTAGTTGTACGTTTACCTCTTCCGCCAGGTTTTCCGTTCGTTTTTTTTTGTAGCATGTTCGTCTTCTGGCCCGCTTCGAACTTTTCCCAGCTCTCTCGCTGGCTGTGTTCTTTCCTGTATCTTTCTATCAGGTGGTTTTAAGTCAGCGAGATGGATTCTGCTCGCCGTTTCCGGCTTTGTCAGCTTTGGTAGCTGATCTTTGGAATCCTGCAGTGTGGCGATATGGCACTTTTCTGCTTCCGATTTATCTTCTATGAGGACTTCAACCTTTCCATCATCAGCCATGAATTTCCTAGTAAGGATGATGTAGTCATGTTGGCTCCGACCTTATACATGGTGGACCTTCCTAGTATTTTATTGTATGCAGAGTTGTGACTTACCACTAGCTCTCTAACTTTCGTTTTCTTTGTATCCGGAGGGTTCCTGATGGTGAACCACAAAGTGTCGAAGCTATCTGGGATAATCTCCTTCCGAAACATCTAACTAAGTCGTCGGAATGAACCTTTAGGTCTTTCTCAGTGAGCCCAGGTGTGTCAAAGCATCTCCAAAATAGAATGTCGGTTGAGATTCCTTGGTCTACGAACACTCTTCGGATCATAGTGTCGATCATTACTACGGAAATCATCAGGGATTGGTTTCTATTGTCGGTGGTTACCATAGGGGGTGGTTTGCTGACTAGGGCATTACTTTGACGGCCAGGCACGAGCTCTGGCTTCTTTTAGTCGCTTTTTAGATGGGGGTTCCCTTCTTCTGGGATTCCTCAAGGGTCTTTTTGTTAAGACTCTTTAAGGATGGCGTGTCTTCTCTTAGGTCTTTTATCAAAGAGTCAAGTATTGCTTATGATTGTAAGCTTTTGATCTGTGTGCACTCGATGTTGAAACTGTCTAGGTATCCTCGGAGAATTTCCCCCAACTTATGCAAATCTTTGGTAGTCTCCTTGGTGGTAAAGTTTTGCATGTAGGTGCTTCGGGCGCACTTTCTCCGTTAGCCAGTGGCCCACAGAGTTGAATAAAATGTGGTGTACTTGGGGGTACACTTTCAATTTGTAGTTGGCAAAGGCTTTTGCTAAGCATTGGGAATGCTTTTCTTTAGTACATCAAACTTTTCAAAGTTGTACAACTGGTGCTCCTTTTTTGGGAAAACTTTATTGGTTATCATTTTATGGAAGGAGTATGTTATACTTGCAAGAGAGAGAACTAGCTGTGAGATCTCGCATGATAGTGTGCTTCACAACTTGTTTCTCAATCTCATCAACATGTTTTGCAACAGAGGATGAAAATCGACTATGTGCATCATCAATTACTCTTCGCGGGGAGCATCCTAGAAGAGCAATGCATGTTTTCCACTAAGGATAAAGGTTGACTTTGCGGTGTTATCATTTCCTCTTGTGGGGGATCACCTCGGAGGGATGATTTATGCGAGTATCTCGTTCTCTTTCATGGGGAATTATCCCGGATGTCGTGGTTTTATGTTGATATCACGCTCTCTCTCACGAGGATCTTCCATGGACCATCTCGGACGGGGTGATTTGTTCTTTAGTTGCTTGTTGATGTTCATTTCTTTTGAACACGGTGATTTTAAGTTCCGATTGTTTCTTGATGCTTTCTTTGATTCAAAAGCGTTTTACTTATCTTCTTTGCATTAAGCTCGTGTGTGCTCTTTGCTTTGGATGAGAGCTTCAACTTCCATGAGCTTTCCCCACTTTGATCATGACTTTGAGTACCTTATCTTCTTTTCGGGATGGAAATGTTCATGTACTTATCCGTATGCCCCCCAACTCGAAGCCTTTTGAGGTTCTTTCGTTGTGGGGCTGTTGCTAATTGCCTCCTTTTTCTTCACGGAGAAGGGATTCTGCATTTTTCGAATCTGTCCTTTTGTTTTAATTCTTCTTAGCCGCATGTTCTTTTATGCCTTCCTTTCTTTTTTGCAAAGCAGCTTCTAGGTAGTGCTCTTTGTGATCCCTTAGTTTGGGATTTATTTAGCTTTTTGTCCATTTACTTGAACTATTTTTTTTTTCTTTATGGCAACTCATCCTCCGGGTGATTAATCCGGCATGGTGCCTTGGTGTTTGGTTCACCATACTTTTTAGATATGTGGCAGCTCATCCTCTAGAGGATCAGTCTAGGGTGGTACTTAGTTTAGATAGGTGGCAACTCATCCGCTGGGGATCAACCCAAGGTGGTGCCGTCAGTGTCTGGTTCACTGCTCATATATTTGGCAGCTCATCCGCTGGGGGATCAGCCCAGGGTGGTGCCATCGGTGTCTGGTTCACCGCTCATATATTCGGCAGCTCATCCGCTAGGGGATCAGCCCAGGGTGGTGCTGTCGGTGTCTGGTTCACTGCTCATTTATTTGGCAGCTCATCCGCTGTGGGATCAGCCCAGGGTGATGCCTCAATATCTGTTTCGCCGCTCGTTTTGGGCTTTTGGCCTCTGTTGGTGTTTGGTGCACCACTTTTTTTGGGCTTGTGGTCTTTTGTCGATGTTTGGTTCACCGCGCATTTTAGACCTATTGCCTCTGTCGATGTTTGGTTCATCGTTCTTTTTAGGTTGTTTCTTCCGGGATGTAAGATATCTTCCGGGCGATTTCTTCTACGATTGAAATCATAGCTTCCGCTCATAGGCTAGCCGGAAATGTGTCATACCGATTGTTGACTATACGGAAGTTATGTACGCCTATGGTACGCTTTCGATCTATTTTGCCCTGACTTACCTTTCTCTTTTCACTATATATATAATTTTTTAATTCTCAAAATATGAGAAAAGAAATAAATTGAGATAACATGCATTTGATACGGTATGCTACTCAATATACATAATTCAATGTACTTCAATGCTTTTTTAGCTATAATCTGATGAAGGACACTGTTAATCTTCAGAAGATTAACATTCTTGTGTTTCTTATGGTATTATTTTTAACCATTTATAACATATACACTAAGTCATGTGCGTATATATACATATATATACATATGTTCATTTATGTAATTATTAAATAATTTTTAAAACAAGAGAAGTATAGTTCGAAGTAAAGGTATATATACGCTCAAAACATTAAGAGAAACTATTCACATGACTTGCCCTTTGAATGGCTTTCAAGAAAGTACTATTATAAGTAAGACAGGGCCAAGAGTCGTATCATACTATGCCTCTGGAAATCTTCATGTATATATACGACGCTCAATCATGAATGGCTCTATTATGCCCATTTATAGATCAAAGGTTGTGCACCACTTTTGATTTTTTTTTTTTTTTTTGGACGCGGCACCACTTTTGATTGAATGTAAATATGGATTAAAAATATTTTATCCATATAGTATTTGAATGCATAAATGGACATCAATGGAAACATACTATAGAATTATTAGTGTTAGACAACTTTTATTTCTCATAGTACATGTAATATTAATCCCGTAAGAAGGGTTATTAGAATGCATGTTTGACTAAAGATCAATTTTGCTTACTAATGCCAGTGTTTTTTCGATTATGAATAATCACGTGACAATTAATTTTATGTATAAGCTTTGAGTGATATTCTATTATATTTAGAAAATTCAGATAGGTAGGTATCTGGAGATCCTTCATGGTTACCTTTATGTTCCGTATCCGCTTTGGCTTAATCATCGATTCCCTTGACTAGGATTACTTCTCGTGCTTTGTTACTTTCGCCGGCTCCTTAATGAAAATTAGGATTTTGTACCATCTTTTACTCGGAGGCTTGGGATTCGCCTCTTATCTTGCTCAGAACTAGGTCTCCACAGACGGTGCCAATGTTAAGTACGAGAATACTTAACGATTGTCCAAAGAACTTTCGAGTGTGAGGGACTAGACAAAGAGAATAAGATAGAGAGAGTGTGTCTTCCGAGGGGCGAAGCACCCGAAAAAGTCCGAAAGCTATTGCCGAGAAAGGGGATTGATGTATATGAAGAATAGCCCTAGAGATCCAAAGTTAGGATTATGGAGCTCTAGGTCAAATATGGGAGGAAGGGTTTAGAGAACACGTACCTTGAGGGGGTGTTGCCCCCTGCTTATATAGTGTTAGGTGGTGGAGATACGTATGTGATCTACTGTGATCATATCATATCTTGTCAGATATGATTCGATTCCTCCTCTGTGGGCCTTATTGTTTATGGCCTTTATTTAAGTGGATTGGGCCTTGGGGCCGGTCCGTAACAATTTTAATATCTGCACAAATTATTGAAACGCATGGCATATATAAGTCATTTAGGTGAATTTATTGTGGTAACATCTCCATTATATATTAACTACCAGTCTACCAGTGTTTGGTTCTTCCAATGATAGTATAATAATCTTGATTTTAATTTCTTTTCAAATTTATGTAAAGTTAAGAAGTGTATGTCCTAGAAAATTTGGAGCATTATTAATATATAATAAAGGTCTTATATAACTTAAATCTCAATAGTGATCAATATATATTTTTATAAAAGAACATGAGAAGTTTTTTTTAAAAAAAAGTAAAATATGAAACAACATACCCTGTTTAAATTATCAGGAAAAATAAAAAATTAAAACATATACAATTACATAGCACAGACACACTTCAACTCTAAATTTCACCTCTGCAACACAAACATCCCAACTGAAGGCACATGAACGTAAATCAAATAACTTTTTTCTAGAAAAATTTAATGAATAGCAGTGGCAGAAAAATTTGCATGACTACTATGAGTAACAAGTCTAGTTTCATGTTTCCACTTCCTGAAGGTTCATATCCTGATAGAAGTAGCGGCGGTGGGGGACTATTTGATTCATCGCCTGCGATAAGTTGCGGCGGCGGCGGCGGCTGAGAGTCGATGAGAACTGGACACTTCATTCCTGAAAGACAATTGTTTGTTGTGCTAGAAGCAACAAAGACATTAGAAATTAAATATTGTTTTTTAACTAAAAGTAATGTTCTAATTTAACAGTTTTAACTGTTCAAATCATTATTTAAAGGATGAAGTATATATTTTTTGCTATAAAATAACATTTAATTTTATTCAATTTTGTTCTAACATTTTTAATTTGTGTTAAAATTATTCTTTTTAAAATTATGTTTAATGGTTTAAATGGAGTAGACATGCAAAGATAGTTTTAATAAAATAAAAATATTGGAAACAAAATAGAATGAAAGTAAGGTTACGAGTATTTTCTTAAAGGAAAGTTATAAGTAAACAATAATTTTTTAACCAACAAATCAGCTAATAAAGAATAGAACATCCGAAACAACTGTTTATAGAACATCTACAATGGAAGCTATAGAACATCCGAAACCTAAAGCAACCTCAGCCAACTTTATATTTTTTTTAGAAAGAGAACATTCGAAACCTAAAAATAGAACATCCGAAACCTAAAGAAATATAACATTCAATTTAAGTTATTGACTAATGTTGGCTGAATTTTTCTTGGTTACCTAGCATGGAAAATCGAAAATAGGAAAAACATATTTTACTCTAATTTAAAAAATGAGAGAACCTTATACTTACTCAATATCAATCTTAGTATTCTTTAGTGATGCAGGTATGGAACCATTGAATCTATTGTGAGACAAATTCCTGTACAAAATCACGAGGAAATTTAGAGCAAAACCACACGAAGAGTTTTACGGAGATTAATTTACATGAACAAAAAACATAAATTTGAAATTTTACTCTGCAACTTCTTACAGTGTTTTGAGCTTAGGCAGCAGGCCTAGGAAATCAGGAATGGGGCCTTCTATGGTATTGTTGTGCAAATCACTGAGAATCAAACAAGTTTTATTTACTTAGTATTTTACAAATTAAAATTATTTTTGTAGAAATTTTCATCAGAGAATATAATTTAAAAAATAAAAAATGGATTTATGAGTGTATGTCTCACATGGTTTCAAGTGCATCCATGGAACTGAAATCTGGAAGCACACCTCTC
>JASCZI010061692.1:0-10910 GCA_036250425.1 Stylosanthes scabra | reverse complement strand
AAAAAAAAAAAAAAAAAAAAAAAAGAGGATATCAAAATTTGATTTCATAGAAATGTATTCTATAAATTAAATTTAAAATGGTTAGTTACAGTTATTTTAATTTTTTTAAATTTAACATTAAAATATATATCATATATGATTAATAGTTTTAAATTTGAAAATCAAATTTCTAGTACTTCTATTAAAAGTGTTCTTATCTGATGACAACTTAAAGAAATACTTTCATTTATTAACGATTAATATTGCCCTTTATAAATTTATGAATCACTTTCCTCCGTAAATCTATTTGAGAAAATAATCAATCACGGGATCTAATTAAAAAATGAAAATAATGTTATTATATTTTTTACATGATAAATTTTTTTTAAATTAGATATCTAGAAAATAATTCTGAAGTGATTAATTTTGATTGTATAAATATGACATTAAATATATAATCAATATAATTCACACAACATTTATAATTAAACTTAAAAAATTAAAAAATTATGCCACAAATACATAAAAAAAATCATTTAATTTTAAAATATAAAAATGCTAATCATTTCCTGTACATCGCATTGATACATACAATAGTTGGATGTATGAAAACAAGAGAGAAATGCTAGATCAGCAATTTTTGGCCAAAAACGTACAAATGATATAAAAAAGAAGTAATTAAATTTTGGTCCAATTTTTTATATACATCCAAATATTTCGACAAAATTTTGGATAAAAATATTTTAAAGATAATTTTTCATTAAAAATAAGGTACCAATCAAAGCGTACTTTAAATGAGCCATGAATGTTTAAACTTATCGTGATTGACCATTAAAGTTAACAAATTAATATAGGTGAACACATGAGTCATATAAACATATATTCAAACACACAAGTCATTCACGCATCTAAAAAAAAAAAAACATTTTATCTCGTAAAACATGTTTGTTCTTCTTCTTTCTTCTTCTTCTTTCTCTTTTTTTTCTTCCTCTTCTTCTTTTTCAATAGAACAATTAGAGATTCATAAATTCTGAATGTATTTACGTATCTTTTAGATTTTGATTTATTTGAATACTTTTATTGTTCTTGCTATTTGATTGTTTTTTTCTGAGGTTTATTTTATTTTGTAAATTCTTCATTCTTGTTGTTGGATTGTTTATTTTTAGGTTCAATTCTGGTTCTATTCTTGTAGTTATTGTTCTTGTTATTGGATTCTGCTCAAATTGATTTAGGATTCTGCTCAACGAATCTTTAAATTCTGCTCAAATTGTTTCAGGAATATGTCCAATTGTATATGCTCATGATATATTGATATGCTGCTCAAATTGATTTAGGATTATGTTTGTGTTTCTTAAATGTTGAATTTATGTGTGAGTTTCTTTGTGGTTTGAACTTGATTTAGATTCACTTGATTTAGGTTTTAATTTTGAGTATCTAGGATTCTGCTTAAATTGATTTAGGATTCTGCTCAATGCATTTTTAAATTTTGCTCAAATTGTTTCAGGGGTATGTCCAATTGTATATGTTCATGATATATTGATATGCTATTCAAATTGATTTAGGATTCTGTTTGTATTTCTTAAATGTTGAATTTATGTGTGAGTTTCTTTGTAGTTTGAACTTGATTTAGATTCACTTGATTTAGGTTTTAATTTTGAGTATATAGAATTCTGCTAATATTGATTTAGGATTCTTCTCAACGCTTTTTTAAATTCTGCTCAAATTTTTTCAGGGGTATGTTCAATTGTATATGTTCATAATATATTGAGATGCTGCTCAAATTGATTTAGGATTCTGTTTGTATATATTAAATGTTGAATTTATGTGTGAGTTTCTTTGTGGTTTGAACTTGATTTAGGTTTTGGTGTTGAGTATCTAGGATTCTGCTCATATTGATTTAGGATTCTGCTCAACGCTTTTTAAAATTCTACTCAAATTATTTTAGGGGTATGTCCAATTGTATATGTTCGTGATATATGAACTTGATTTAGATGAACTTGATTTAGGTTTTGGTTTTGAGTATCTAGGATTCTGCTCATATTGATTTAGGGTTCTGCTCAACGCATTTTTAAATTCTACTCAAAATTGGTTTAAAATTATGTTTGTACATCTTACATTACATATTGAAGAACAACAACAACAACGTAACATAAAAGGAGAAAGAGGATGAGGAATAAGAAAAAAAAAGGCGGAGTACGAAGTGGAGACGAAAGTGAATGCGAAGTACGAAGTGAAGGCAGAGTACGAAATGAAAGCAAAGATGAAGACATGGCGGAGATGTAGTTGGAAGCGGAGGTAAAGAAAAAAAAGAAGAAGAAGGAGGAAACAACAGCAGTAGGGAAAAACGTGGGTGGGGAAGAAAGCGGGGTTTTGGCTCGCGCATGATTGAAGCTGTGGGATTTTTTGCGTGAGTTTCACGCGCCTGGGTGAGAGTGGAGAAGAAATATGTGTTTTATGTGTCTATGTATACACCTAACAAAATTGGTAAAACTAATATTGTTAGAAAACATGGCAATCCAGGGCACTATGTATTTCTATTGTTTCTACAAAAGAAAATTCCATAGATCCCATCAGTTTCATTTTTGTTTGGCAGGAACATCAATCAAGAGATAAACCAAAAGCATATGTGAAATAGAATAACAAACATAAATATAATAAAAAAAAATCAAGTTGTTAGAGGAAGAGAGAAATTTAAAGAGTGTTCATGGTGAAATATATCGCAATGAATTTTTTTATTGATAAACCTAGTCTGTCAAACATAGAAAATATCTCTATATATAAAGAGTTGTGATTGAATGGACTGATCTCAGAATTTCATAAACATCATCTCTTTGGGAGTGCAAGACATATTGGGTATCTTCATTTTTTTTTACTGTTGTTCCTCCAGAATGGATTAAAGATCTTCATCATCTCGTAGAGAAATAGCATTCTGAAAGGATTGAAAAAATTTTATTTTTTATTTTTGAAGCATTTTGTTTTATTTCTCAGCTAACCCAAAACCTCGACTGAAGTCAACAACTTAGTACAACAATGATTTACTGGCTATATAAGCTTCTTCTTGTCGCACAAATCCCACCAAATCCACGTTACTTCAGTATTGATGTACCCTTATGCACTATTCCTATCATCCGAGGTCCTATTTCTGAAGAAATAGTATGGTATCTGTGGGTGCTCTTTGCTCAGTACACTTATGCCATAATTGTTCCTGCTGAAATATTACATTCAGGAAGAGAAAAAAAATTCTATTGTTTTTTTGTCCTCATAAGAAATTTTCATTACAGTTGCCAAAATGAATACTTCTATGCAAGAATTAATATTAACATCGTTGGATATTCAAATATTTGGGCTATTGATGAAAAAAGCTTCTCTTAATAATTTTGCCAAGTATCTCACTGACTGTTAATTATGATTCAAATACTTATTTATTGACTCATGTCTCATGTCATTGAAGAACTCTCCATTCTCAGGAAGAGTCAAGCTCCTCCTCACAACCATTAGTATTTAGTAACACTTCAAGAATTTTAGTCTAATATTCTCACTTTAGGAATCACCAATATATTCAGTAAACACTCTTTCTATTCACTTTGAGTAGAAATTCATATGGAGATCCACTTTCTCAAAATCCTTATGAAAATTTAGAAAATGAACCTGATGATAACTCCATTCTTCATTCCATTTTGAGGGTGATAGATTTGATAGAATAAGTTTATAATGGACCAAATTTATGGTGGATCAAATGAAATATTCTTAAATGAATAGTTGAAATTTTTTATATTTTATTTTTATTATTTATTATAAAGTCACAATCACTTTCAATCACTCATTTAAAAATATTCTACTTTCTCTATCAGGAACCAAGTCCACTTTAAATAAAACGTTATTTTTATGGACTATACTCTCCACTCATCATGATGACCACACATGTGTATAATTACGTGTGGTTACTTTTGTTTTCGTTAATCTTATTCTTACCTGCCTAATTGTCCTCCATTAATTTAAAAAGATAAGGTGCTATTTTTATCGCCATTTGTAATATTTTTATTTGCTTGTTTACATTTTTGATGTGTGAAAAAACCTCTATATACAAAGAGGTTCTCTATGTTTATAAGACAGATTAGGTTTATCCAATAAAAAATTCATTCTGATATATACATAATAAAAATATTAAAAAATATTTTATTTTCAATCAACAACTAACTAACTTTTTTTATTTTTCTGTTTATGTTTAATTTTCACTCATTATGATTGATTATTGGTTTAGTTCCATCAAAACTAATTAATAAGTGATTATAATAACAATGCCATGTGAATCTGAAATAATTCTTTAATATCCCCGGGGATATATTTTTGTGTAACACGCACGCATTTAGATTGTGGAGTTTAGATTCTTTTATTGGAAATTTCAGAAGCTTTCAAAAATAAATATTGGTGACGCACTAGCTGATGATGATTTGAGACAGCGATGCTATGTTCCTATCATTTATGTTACTGTACACCACTCCACTTTGGGCAAATTAAATAAGGGGGTAGGTTCATTTGTCATCCTCCATCGTTAGACAGCTTTGTACTTACTCGCCACTAATAAAAGTCAATTATCATTTTTTTGAGTGTCACATTTTAAATTGGTTTCCAAAATGTTTGATTTAAATAAATCAAATTTTAATGAGAGAAGTTGGCAAATTAGTATCAAAATCTTTTAGGATAATGCTTAAATTTTAATTTTTATTTCTTTTAAATATTTGATCATTAATTGTGTAATAAATAAAAAAATTAAGTTAAATATTTTTGTAAAAGATTAATATATTTTATATTATTATTATTATTTGAATTAATTAAATAATTATCATTAGCTTACATATAATTATAATAATTATAAAAGGATATTTTGGCTAAATGGATTTTAAAAGTAGGTTATTTAATTATTTTTGTATTGTAAAAAAATATGCATATTTTATATGAAGAGTTATTTGATTTTAAAAAAAAATGATAAAGAGTATCAAGATAAGAATTGTGGATCATTGGATTAAACTGTGGGTAGAAAACTTTGACATGACTTGCAATCTTTTGGATCAATTGATTTGATTTCTCTTGATCTCTGTTGGGCATCGCGATCATGTCCCATGGAGAATTAAAATAGAGAAGTAAGAAAGAACAATAACATAATCACAACACAAGATAATTAACGTAGAAATCCCAAAAACAGGGAAAAAAATCACGGCCGTTATCAAAGGACAATCAAGAAAATATTATGAAAAAGTATTACACCACACACCACAATATTTTCTACTCCGGCACCAAGCAATTTCCACACCCCCAATAACTACACCCTCCATACTCTTACAAGACAAGAACTCTAAAATACAAAAAGGAATTTAAAAGTCATACAATGTGTATTGACTTGATACACTTAAAACCCTCAACTTAAGCCCATATTTATAACATAAAGGCCCACCCACACTTTTTACATCAAGCAATGTGGGACTTCTTATACACATTATTTTCAACCAAACCCAACAATCTCCACCTTAATTGAAAATAATGACATTGTCAAAACCAACAATTACAGCTCAATAGCTATCACACTCCACCATAAAAAAGTGCATCCACTTAGAATTAACCAATTCTAAGAAATTCCTCGGCACATGGCTTTCTTTGGAAGTTCCTGTGGACCCGCTAACAACTCATCCTCTTCCATGACATTGCGGACTACCATGAGGATACATCTCTCAAGCTTTCAGAGGATATCATCATATCTCTCAACCAGAGAGGCTACGTAAGCGACTTCGGAGCCTTTTGCCGAACTTGCTCCACCTGGACAATATCTCCTTGTATGCCCAGACTTTCCGCATCTTGTGTATCCCAGATTGTATCAATACATCCTTGACTTGAACTTGCCACAAGCCAAAGACCATCCTTCCGCCGAATTTCTCTATAACAACTTCATGACGCTTGAAACAGGTGCCACTGCAGCAACACAACAATAACCAAGCTACCACGAACAATTCTCCAACACTACACATGATAATTCTTTTCTGATGTGGAAGATCAAACAAAGCTGCAACCACAGAGCATACTAAGAATTTACATCACCGAACCATAGCTCTGATATCACTTGTTGGGCCACCGTAGGGAGCAAAACCGTCGGAGAGGCCTTTCGGTGAGGAATCAAGTGAGAGAACACAAGATGAGAAGACACCACATCCAACTCAAAACCTTAAGGTGTCAAGTTTATGAGTCTCTCATCTTATAAACTCCTCACTTCTTCTTGCTCTCAAAGATGTGAGACTAACCCCTCATATTTGAACATCAACAATTTCTCCCTCAAGTGTGAGTCTCCACATCGAGCACAACTCTTCTAGTTCCTTCACCACATTCTTGAGTATTCGTCCATCACACTGCTGTACAACACCGCGGGACTCGCCGCTCGAACCACCTTGTCGAGAGGACTTTCGATGCTTCTCATAAATACTCTTTAAAACTAGATCGATCAACTATCGGCTCTGATACCACTTATTGGGCATCGCAACCATGCCCTATGGAGAATTAAAATAGAGAAGTAGAAAAGAACAATAACACAATCACAACACAAGAGAATTAACGTGGCAACCCCAAAAGCAGGGAAAAAATCATAAACGACAACCAAGAAAATATTATGAAAAAGTATTATACCGCACCACAATATTTTCTAATCCGGCACCAAGCACTTCCCACACCCCAATGATACACCATCCATACTCTTACAAAAGAAGAACTCTAAAGTACAAGAAAGAATTTAAAAATCATACAATATGTATTGACTTGGTGCACTTAAAAGTCTCAACTTAAGCCCTTATTTATAACATAAAGACACACTCACACTTCTTACATCAAGCGATGTATGATTTCTTATACACATTGTTTTCAACCAAACCCAACAATCTCTTCATTTGTATTCGCTCTACCATAGTAAACACCATTTTATAAATGAAGAAAAAAGCATGTCGTTTAACTATTTCGGAAAGAAGAAAGAAAGTGTTACTTTTTAAAAATATTAATTGAATATGTAGCTTTTAAATTTTGAATTTGCATGAGTTTAGCATAGCTGTAGAGCTTTTCCTATATTTGCTCTCTTTTTTTTTTCATGGTATTATATTTGCTCTTCTTTATTATTAGGAAACATTCATCCCCATTTTATTGTCTTGCAATCTCCCAACCAAGCATAGACAAGTATGAAACGAAGAACAAACTACAAAGATACAACTGTACCAGGGGGGAAAAATGGGATGAAAGGGAAACACAAAGTTAAGAAACTTCCAATTCCACATGGTAAATTTCTAGATTTGTATATACTTGTTCCGGAAGAATCAACAATTGCAAATATAAATTATGAATTGGCCCGTAAAGAGAGCATTGTAAGAACAAGTAAATAAGTCCAATCGAAATGACGAAAGGGATGATGTGTTCCCTAATGTCTCAACTTGTTTATTGTCGTGGCAAATTAAAGTGACATAACTAAAACCATTAAACCAAGGAGGGTTCCACGTTCGTCCCCTTTCATTCTAAATTCCAACCACCTTTCACTGTCATCATTCATCTATTTCATTTTCTTACTTCTCTTATTATTAATCGATGATAAAAGAAAAAGAAAAAGAAAAACAAATTCCGATGACTTATCAATCTTAGTTTGGGACCACTATACTTAAAACATTAAGTTTAACATTGCTTTATAATAGTACTTTTTATCCTTAATTTAATGACCGAGCATTTTCTATCAACTGCTTTTAATAAATAATAAATTAAACATAACATTGCTTTCATCAATAATTTACCATGTGTAGCTTAATTGATTTTGATATATATTTTTTTCCAATATTTTATTGACTTGCCTAGCTAATCAACAGTTGAGGATAATCATAGATGAATATGTGGAAGAACATAAGAATATTCATTTAGTTCGGCAGAAACATCTTATGCATTTAGCTGAAAAGCTAAAACATTATAGAGAATTAAGAATATACAAAGGGAATAAGGATCCTTCTACAACCAAAATTTCTGGATTCCGGGAGAATATACAACTAGCTCCAAAAAGAAAATAATAAGGGTAAATAAATAAAAGGGATTGTATTTAGCTCCAAGACCCGACCCGCTTGGAATCTAAGTTTCCGGGTCATTCTTGCAAAGAAACGGGTGGGTCAAGAGCTGAGGAGCCGTCCACCTTTCACTAGACTCCTTCTTTAGGCAACACTCAACAAAGTCGCGGAACTCGGCCGAGACGCCGCCAGGCAAACTCGGCCGCTCCCCGAAACAAATTGCCCACATTAGGGTAGCCCAATCTGGCCTCTGACCCTCTTGGAGTAATGGGAAGTGACCCATGTAAAGCTCCAGAAGGGTCAGGCCCAGGCTCCATATATCCGCTGCATATCCGTTATAGTTCCCGCCATATGCGTCCGGGTCGAACCGCTCCGGGCTCATATAGGCGCACGTGCCGACGTAGGATTTGCACGGGTCGAGCGTGCGGCACATGAGCTTACTCACCCCAAAATCACCGATCTTGACCTCATTCTTGCTATTCACGAGTAGGTTCGCGGGCTTTATGTCACGGTGCACGATATTGCGCGCGTGGAGGTAGTTAAGACCGTTAAGAACGTCACGCGCCACCTTTGCCAGCGAGGCTTCATCGAACGTGCCTTTTGTTTTCAAGAGTGTTTCCAGCGTGCCAGAGTCCATGTACTCCATTAGGATGGCGACGTCGCCGGAGAGCGGGCTCTCGAAGGAGCCATGGTAGCGGACGACGTAAGGTGAGTCGGCGGCGCGGCTGTGGATCTCGGTTTCTGTCTTGATGCGGCGGCGCGTTGTGGCGTCGGAGCTGGATTGTACGACTTTGAGAGCGTAGATCGATGAGGTTCGCTTATCGCGGACCTTGTAGACTGTGCCGCCGTTGCCGTGGCCGAGAACTTCTAGTTTCTCGATGTCGCCGGGGAAGATAACGTCACCGGAAGAGGCGGCGGTTGTGGAGAAGGATTTGGCGGCGGTTGTTGTGGGTTGCGGGAGAGGAAAGCGTAGACAGCGTTCGGAAGGTTCTGGAAGGGGGAGGCGGAGATTAAGGTGACGGCGATGGCGGACGAGGGCCATAGGGGGTGGGGGCAGTTAGAGAAGTGTATTGAAAGAAAGAAAGAAAGAAGAGTGTGAGGTTTGTTATTTGGGTGGGTTTTATATATGGTTGGTGTTGTGAGTGAGTGAGAGTGATATGTGTGAGGAAGGAGGGTGGATATGGGGATGGGGCCTGGGGGGAGAGAGTGGGACCTACTGGGTGCATGAATGTTGATTCAGTGGTGACGGATGGATAAATGAGTTTGTTCTTACTTGGGAGTGAGTTGATGGAGTTTGTTATTTTCTTTACTTTTCTTATTTTGCACATGTGGTTAATTGAGCACGCCTCCATTATCTAACCCCAACTTCCACCCGCTTTCTTTTTTTTCTTTTAAGATTTTTTTTTAGTTAATAGTGTTTGGACTTTGAAGTGGAAGATTTTGAATGGAAGATTAATCTCTTTTAATTATAGTTTAGAGTGGATTGATTTTATTGAAGTGATATATACCCGATTCGATTTGATGCAATGTTTTAGGGATTTTGATAGTTTTTTTTGGGGTTCAAAAAGTATAATACTTTATTTCTCAAAAGAAACTATAATTAGCTCTATAAATGAACAATGTTAATTTATACATTAAATAGTTTGAACAACCAGTTTTTTATAATTTAAAAATTTATAGTTGAATCTCTATCTCTATTAAAAAAATTTGTAATTTAGTCATTGCCGTTCAAATACGTTTAATTTAACATAATATTTTCTGACATATTTTATATTGTCATCACGTGTGAGATCACATGCATTAGATAAATTTTTAATTGACCAAATTACCCTTCATATTCCGTAAACGATTTAAGTTATCCCAAAATTCACAAAAAAAGAAACACTATTCTCTCCCTCACGTTCGTCACTCTTCTGCTTCTACACATTGTAATCTCACTTTCTTTCAAATTTTTCCCTTTAATTTACTTTCAGTGTTGTCGATTGTCAGAGATACATTATTTAACAATTTTTTTAACGTCAAATTTAAATACGGACCAAAATATAATTTTTTAATGGATATAGAAACTTAATTACAAACTTTTAAACTATATGAATCTGATTGTAATTATATTCAAATTATAAGGAATTAGTGTATAAATTAACCAATAAACAAACACAATCAAATAGAAAAGGGAACACTCAAGGTCAATACTATGCAGAGGGAAGAAAAATATTAAAGTAAAAAACAAATTAAAAATCGCAGGATCTATTAGCTTAAGATTGTGATCGAATGTTGAGAAACTTTCAAATTTTTGCTAATTATACAAAACGGGCATATGATCAGGACTCAGGAGGATGCTTTTAGGACAAATGAGGGGAAGACTTTACTAACTAAAACGAAAGTGTCATTTTATTTTTACCCTTAGATTTGGTAAAATTTTGTAAGAATATATTTTTGTTTTGAGTAGTGTTATCGTTACAATAAAATATCAGTTAATAGTCAACTAATAAGAAATAAACACAACATGCAATAATTATACAAAAAATAATTATTCGAAATAATAGAAACTAATCATTCAAAATGAAAAAAGACAAATCATTCAATAACATCTCAAGAAATTGTAAAAGAGAGAAAAAAAAAAATAAATTATCCAAAATAATAATATCAGCTCAATGAAAAATAATTATTAGTTAAAAATTATTACCATTAATATTTTCTCTTTTATTCTTCAAAAGCCATAAGTATTTTTTTATTGTGTTCGATAAAAATATATAAAAACTATTCAATAATTGTTCTACTCAAATTAAACTTTATTTTTCAATATATTTTTCTTTACGTAAATATATATATATATATATATATATATATATATATATATAT
>JASCZI010061690.1:2543-12594 GCA_036250425.1 Stylosanthes scabra | reverse complement strand
CCAAATCCCTATCTCTAGTTCAATGATAAATGATGAGAAACAAGTTTTCAACCTTTGTTATGATTATCCTAATTCTCTCAAACCAAATAATCAAAACAACAGAGAATAAGTTTACCTCTCAGTAATCCTAATTTCGAATGAAGAACAGAAAGCTTGAAACTTGAATTATGATCAATAACTTGAAATTGAAGAAAATCAAAAACTTGAATTAATAAGCTATGCCGGGATGAACATAGCTCCTCATCCTCAACAATGGAGTTTAGCTAGACAAAATTCTGTGAATAATAACTAAAATCTACGTAGGGCAAAAGTTTTAAACCCTAATGGTTTAGAGCCCTTTATATAACTAATTATCTTATCTAAAATCAAAATTAAATCAAATCAAATCCAAATCAAATCAAACCAACTAATCTAATTTCTATCTTATCTCTAGAGAATCTCACTAATCAAATTACAAATTAATCCCTTGATTTAAGCCCCTGAATTAGCCAATTACATCTTCTTAATTTCCCACCAAAATCCACCAATATCCATTTTAGTGTACACTTCCAGTAGCTTCATAATTTGGGGCGTGTAAAACATCTATGTTTTACACGCCCAAGATGTTGAACAAACACAAACTTGGCATGAAAAACACTAATCCAGCGTGTAAATGCCACCATAATTTGAATGTCAACTATAAACATATATATACCGTTTCGAAGCTCTGGATGTTAGCTTTCTAACGCAACTGGAACCGCCTCGTTTGGACCTCTGTAGCTCAAGTTATCATCGATTTAGTGGGAAAAGGTCAGATGTTGGCGTTTTATACGCCGGGTTGGCGTTTTACACGCCCAAATTGGTTGTTTTCTCCAATTTTTGGGCATGTAAAAAAAAACTAAGTCTGGTTTGCAATAAATACTAGAGCTATCAAATCGGATAAATTTTAAAAATAAATAAAATTTAATTTTTTTTTTAAAATAACTAAAAATATCATGAATTACTTTTAAAAAATAAAAAAATTTGAATTATTTAAAAAAAAATTTCTTTAAAAAAAAACTAAGTCTGGTTTGCATTAAATGCTAGAGCTATCAGATTGCATAAATTTTAAAAATAAATAAAATTTAATTTTTTTAAAAATAACTAAAAATATCATGAATTATTTATAAAAAATAAAAAAAAATTCAAATTATTTTTAAAAAAGAATTTCTTTGAAAAAAACACTAAGTCTGGTTTGCATTAAATGCTAGAGCTATCAGATCGGATAAATTTTAAAATAAATAAAATTTAATTTTTTTTTTAAAATAACTAAAAATATCATGAATTAACATCTATGAGATGTAGATGTTTTACACGCCCACTCCTAATTTGCCTCCTGGGAGTGGTTTCAAAATTCCAAAAAATCCATAAAATTCATCAATTAATCCTTTGATTTCTTCTAAGTGTTTTGGCTTGTCTTTGATCAATTCTTCTTCAATTCTTTTTCTTCTAAATCTCTGTTAATCTTCTTCAATTCCTGCAATTATCAATGAATTCAAATACTCAAAGCTATGATGATAAAAAGTTGTGATTTTGATTGAGTATTAGACTAATTATCTCTAAATTTGCAAGAAATGATTCATTAAAATCACTAATGATGCTCATGCATCAGTGTTGTCACTATGTTGAAGGATGTTGGACTGCTCTGCCGTCACATGATAGGTTGCACCAGAATCGGCAAACCAAGATGATTCAGAGGGGGTGGAGGCAGTAGTGAAATAGGTTTTTGGTTGGTGGAAGGTTGTAGATGGTGGTGGTGGTTGTGTGTTTGAGTAGGGAATCTGATTGCTGGTGTTTGGGGAAGGGCTTTGATAGTGAGGATCAAACCTATGGTAACAGGTTTGAACAACATGACCCACACGCCCACACAGCTGACACTGTGGACGATTTCCTTGAAATCTTCCCCCTCTGCCGCTACGGCCACCCCTGTTGTTCCTGTCACTGTTGCCTCTACCAGAGTATTGCCCTTGTTCAGGAACTTGAGCTACATGAGCCACAACAATAAAAGATTGGGTCTTTTTGTTGATACGATTTTCAGAGGCAATGAGAAACGATTCTGCTTCAGGTATAGTGAAGGTGGTTAATCTTGTCAGAATGGAGGCAACATATACCTCATATTGATCTGGTAAACCATCAATTATGGCTTGTATATGATCAATGTCAGAGAAAGGATGTCCAATTGAGTGTAAAGAATCCACCAATTTTCGAATAGATTGGAAGTATTCAACCATATTACCCGTTTTCTTGGTGGCTCTCAGCTGATCCTTGAGGCTTTGTATTCTTGTGCTTGATGATGAAGTGAAGATGTGTGTTAGAGTCTCCCAAGCTTCGGCGAATGTTGCACAGTGTACGACTCTATTCTGGTGGCTGAGACTCATAGAAGCAGCCAACCATGTCATCAAGGCACAATCGTTCTGCATCCACTCCGCATACTTCTCTGATTCTTGCAAAACCTGAGGTGTGGAGGCGGCGGCTGATTTCTTTGGAGCTGCAGTCGGATCGGAATCAACGCCGCTACTCTTATTCACAGAACCAGAATCTGCTTCTGGAGATGGCACCGCTTCAAATTGGGGAGGAATCTTGTCCGAAGAAAAGTGGTCTTGGAGCTTTAGGGTTCGCAAAGTGAGGATGACGCTCTTCTTCCAAGTGTAGAAGTTTCCGTTCATCAAGCTTGTTGGTGAGGGGCACAAGGCCATTCTTGGTGTTGAGGAGAGTGGAAGCGAGTAACGCCATTTGGATCTTTGTCACCTTGCTCTTGATACTATGTAGAGAAGCTCACTCAATCTGTAATGAAGAAGTAGAAGCAGAGTGCAACACAGTTGCAGTAACAGAAACCAAGATGAGGAAGGAAGATGAAGATGAATGAAGAAGGAAGGAAGAAGGTAAAGGTAGAGAGAGAAGACAAAAGTAAAGTGTAATATTGATGTAAATGAATAATGTAATAACAGAATACATCTCTGGAGTATATAAGGTGTAGTCAAATACAAGACTAACTCTTGTATTATACATGAATACAAGACTAATGGTATTATACTCCTGACAAAACTCAACTGTTGACTTACTTGTTTAGGAAATAAATTGATAAATCAATCCAGGTGATTTATATTAAAAAAATTGTGCAAAATGAATACCATGTTTTTTTAACTAAAAGATTAAAAAAAGTTAGGAAAATAAGAAATATTTTGTAACAAAATATTACGAAACAGAAAATTTATATCTTTAACAAAAAAGCTTTCGTATGTCAAATGTTATTTCCAATTTTGTAATAATTTTTTTTATATATTAAACAATTTGTTACAAAATATTACCATGTTTTGCAATAATTTAATTTTTTATTACAAAAACTTTTTGTAACGCGATTTACGGCAATGTAACAATTTTATTTTGTTACAAAAGTTGCTTTTGTCTTATAGTTGGTATCGTATTCTTCCGATTTAAACATTTGAGAAAGAGAAAAAAGTTTCATGACTAATGACTTTTTATTTTTAAATAAGGAATTAAATATGAACCTACTGCTAACCTACCTTTAAAATCAAGGTTCTGTCTATATTGTATTATTATTATCACAATTAACATAATTAAACACATTGAAATTTAGTTTAACATAAGAAATAAACTCTAAAACAAGGGAAAAATTAAAATTAACTCTCTTCATGTTTATTAGTTTTGTAAAATGATAATTATTTCGTAAGAATTTTTTTAGGATTTTTAAAAATTTTATTTTATGGGCTAAACATATATATAACCAGATTATTAGCTATTTTAAACTTGAACGATAGATAATCAGTAATCATAATTTAAAGCTAACATATTTAGTTTAACAATCATGCTACGTTGCCAACAACAATATGACCAACAATAACCAATAATAATATTGGACCGGTCCACACATTATTTAAAGCCTAAACCCAATCTAAAATTACTAACCTGTCAAATCACTCTCACTCTTATCCTTGCCGTCTAAACACTCTTATCCCTACACTCAACGGCCTTCACTTCCTCCTTCAATCTCCAAATCGCGACGGCAACAAAAGTTTCTCCGACGACAACACTTGATCATGGTTGCTATGACGTCTTCTTCTTCCATACTCCGGCGACAAGCATCCATCACCGCAAATGTCGAGCCCTTTAACCACCACCTCCACCGTCGAGCACTTCAATCACCACCTCCACGCATCTCTTCAACTGAGCACATCAATAGCAAATTCTTGGAAGTTCACTTTATTTGTTCTTTGGAAGTTCATTTTGTTTATCATGTTCGTTTTGTTCACTTTAAATTGGATGAAATGAAATTACTTCACGATAAGTGGGATTTTTTACCATCATCTTAGTTTTAGGCACTACCAAGATGCACATTTTGCTTGCATGATTACTGAACTATTGGTTACTATATGAATGTACTTAAAAGGATGTTCACTTTAGTTTCCATGGATGTTCACTTTATGTAATATGAATGTTCACTTATCAAGACTTTGTTATGGCAAAATGTTAATTTCTCATATGAGGTGCTCCTTTTACTATGACTAGTTCCTTCCTCCCCCTTCAGCACACTTGTCAAGATTTGCAGTAGTGTTTATCTAGTGAAACTAAACATGCCCTAATTAAAGTAAAGATGATCATTATATTCAAAGATGAATCAATAATAAAATCTGCAACATGAATCAATAACACAGTAAAGATGATCATTATATTCAAAATTCAATGTTCACTAAAGATCAACACAGATGATCACTATCAAAAAATATTAGAAACAAGCAAGGAAAAGAGTTTTAATTTCTCCTTTGGATCTTCAAAATCTTGTTCTTGAGACGATCAAAATTCTCAGAATCCATAACCAGAAACAAAGACTCAAACATGTTTGTTTAAATAATGAACAAAAAAAGGAAAAAAAGAAGAAAAATCTCATGATTCTGCCGTCAAAGCTCCAACAATGGAGGTCTTTCAATCGCACCATCGTCAAAGCTCCAACACGTCAACTGCAACCACATTGAATGTAGGAAGACATCAACCACGTTGAAGAACTCGTTGAGGTCTCAAAATCTGGTTGACGTGTCAAAATCCATTATGAGAAATAGCGCCGCCATCGTCGTACCATGGAATGGAAGAAAGCGAGCTTGTTGATGCTTTCTAATTTTACATAGCAGCCATCGCCGAACCTTGGAAAGGGAGAAGCCAAGCTCGTTGATGGTTGCTGAATTTTGCTACATGAAACCTAAGTAACGACGCTGTTTTAGCTCTTTTAAATATATTGGTCACTATTGGTTAAAATGACGTTGGTTCCTTACAGTTTTCCTTAGTTTAACATCTATAATTTTATGTAAATAACACTCGTAATTATATATATTTATAATATTTACTATTATTTATGCATTTAATTCAACAACAACTCATAAATGGAAACAAAAACTAAAATAAAAAATTATGATTACCTATACGACTAAAAAACTATAACTACTAAACTTTTCTCTTTATATACAGTGATCATATTTTATCTTTAAATAATGAAAAGAATAACCGTAAATTACTTACCAATTTTAACTTTAATGAAAATGAAAATTACATATTATAGAGGACAAATTTTACCAAAGTGAAATATAGATATATTTATTGATATATTTAATTTTCAGCCAGTAATAAATTTCTAATGGAAAAAATATATCGATAAGAAATTACCGATGACACTTTTATCAACGGATGAAATTCATTGGCAAACTTGTCGGTAACGGAAAGTCTGTCGATAAACAAAATATAAAATTTATATAAATCTGTGGCAAAATACTATGTAGCGGTTTCCAAGATCATCGCAACTTGTCACTTTCTTGTGTAGTGAACTACTAAAACTTTTAATCATGATTATGAATTGGGATACGCTTCCGCTTTTAATTGTCTTTCTTAATGATTTATTATGAAAGTTACTCATGGAAAAGAGACGGTTTATTATTTTGATACTCACTTAATTAATATGAAAAAAATGCCTAATACATTTTGAGAAAGTTTAGGGAATCATAATTTGTTAGTCAATAGGCTTTTTCCTTCTTTTCTCTTTCCTCTTTTATCACCCACTATTTCCTTAATTACACTCATGGGTTCCCTATGTACTCCCTAACATTGGCTCCCTAGCATTACTCATACATTTTTAACCATCAAATAACTAATTATCAAAATAAGAGGAATTTGAGAATACTTTCATATTAACATTTGGGAATTGATTAATGGCCAAAGGGAAAGGAGTAAAATTATAATCAAAACCTTTTTTAATTTTTAACAATAAAATATGTTTTTTTTATTCAACTATACTTCAATTTTTTCAAAATTTTCCCCTTTTCGTAGTCAACAATATTAGAACAAAATTGGAGTGGATAATATTAGATAGAAAATGTTAGAAATATAACTATTTATATGCCTTATTTAATGAGTTTAAAATTTTGAAAATATAATATCCTCACATAATATATGAGAGCTTATACAAAATAATAAAGAATTTCATGAGAAAATCAAAAAAAAAAAAAATTGAAACCCTATAAAAAAAAATCATGCAAATTCAAATATATATGAACATGCTATAGATATTGTCATTGATGTGCCAAAAGAAAAGAGTGAAAACAATAAAATCTTATTTTGTGTTTGGTTTACGTTTTTTTTAGTGTTTTTCATTTTCAATATTTTGTGAGGTAAAAAGAAAATAATAAAAATAATAAAATCATGTTTTTCTTTTCACAAAATAAAAAAATTATATTAAAAATAAAAACGGAAAATAAAAATACAAGCTCAACACACCGTAAACTCTCGTGAAAGAGAAAACAAAAATAGAGACAAACAGAATGATAAGTGCCTTAGTGCATGTAAGTGAATGATACGTTTGGTCCACGATTTTGAAATGCGCAACAAAAGGTATATAAATACTTTCTACGGGATAAATTAATTTAAATCATTGATTGGGAAGCACTTCCCTTAGTTTCCATTTTCATTTGACAGGAAATAAGTTCCTTTGATCAAATCACTTCTTAAGTGAAGATGATTAGAGCATCACTTTTGCTTCTGATTCGACAACTAAAAGCATCAATCTATCACTCTGCTTTTGTTAATTTCAATATGAATATTATATCTTGACATTGAACTTTTCCTTTTTTAGGCAAATATATACAATATTGAACTCAGAATCTAAGTATTCATTTGACCCTTTGGCCACAATATAATAAATTAATTAGGGAATTAACATTAAACATTTTTGTGTTCGACATGTGTGAACACAGGCAGGATGAAATGCACTAATCATCAAATGGTGTTAGAAGTATAAAAAAATTGACGTCTTTCTTTAATTACTTAAGTTTAGGTGGATTTGAAATTAAAATGGGTTGATGATTTTAAAAGTGACACGAATTGTCATGGACATAAATTATTAAACCGCGACAACAATCGTATTAATTAATTAAACAAATTTACAAAGGCATATTGCATTGTAATACATAATTACTAGAATGCTGGTGGAGGGCGCATTATATATAGCTACCAGCAATTCTTTCAGATTTTGTCAAGCAACATTATCATATCAGCAAAGAAACTAAATAATTAGTAAAAGTAAGATAAGAATATAATAATATAAGAATAACATTAAGAGACCACTACAACAAAACAACAACTTAGCCAAAATTTTATCTAATCCAGACGGTTAAGATTGAGGTTAAAACTTTATGCGACGGTTGAATAAGGGGTTGCTTATTAAAGTATCACCAAAGCACTTGGCAACGATTTTGGACAACGGCTGATAAAACCGTCGTTTAATCACTTACAGCAATTTTTGTGTCTCCAACTGTCACTACATTGCAAGTGTTTTTGTGGTAGCTTTCTGATATATTCAGCAACAACTTTAAACAACCAAGGTTTTTTAAAGTGTTATTTTAAAAGATTATAAAAGTTAACACTATTACTTTACTATATTAATGAAATTTTAACTAGGTGCGGTCTCTTGTGCATAGAGACATTCTATAGCTAAGGTGGCTCGCATTGAACACCCAATGCGGAACAGCCATGGGGCGTTAATGTCGATAGTGTAGCTTCGTTTGACTTCGATTAGTTGCCTTTGCGATGTAGTGTAGCTTCATTTGACTTTGATAATAATTTTATAAAAAAAAAGGGGCAAAGAAATAAAGGTAGATCAATAATGGAATGAAGTACATCTGTGTATTAATAATGTTGAATAATAATTAATTAATTGGTGAAGAATTATTATTAGTCGAAAACACGGAATCGGGAGTCAGAGGCTAAAGAGAGCTCAATGTGTAGAAAAGGTGGTCTTCTTGTCGACAACAAGGAAGTTAGAAGTCCGAGTATGTATTTTCGAAGGCTGGTGTTTCGATAAAAAGGAGAAGGTCTCTTCGGTTTGGGTTCAGATTGGAATACGGAGTCGAAGGCCAAGAGCGTCCACGTGGCAAATGATGGAAGTTATGGAGACGGAGACAGTTTCAAACGGTTACCTGACGTGGCCTTAGTCGATTGGTGGAATCTGTCTATAAATAGGAAAGGAAGACATCATTCCAAAGGTTGGAATTTTCACACTCGAAAACACACTTAAGCATTCTCACATCCCAGAGACTTCCTGATTGTGCTCAAGTTACTTTCTGTGTAGGATTCCTTCCATCATTTCATTTTATTTCATTTCGTTACAATGTCATTTACTTCCATGCAAGTTTTATTTTAAGCCTTAAAGTTCCTTAGTCGTTTTCAATTCTGTAAACAATTCTTCAGTATTCTGTGAAGAGTTGCATTTCATTATGATAGTCTTTCGAAATTCTGAGAAAGATTCTTGAATACAATAGTCATTCAGACAGTAGTTGCTTCTTTCTGACTTCACTTTTTAACACAACACAAAATGTATTACAAACGATGTCGAATTCAAGGAGTTGGATTCCGCTCACAGATCATTAGAAAGGATCACACGTACAGATTTTGTTCTGTCATCAATTTGGTGAAAAATCTATAAAACAAAATGGCACGCCCAGTGGGACCCGTTTGTTAAAGTCATTACATTTAATTAGTTGGTTGTGTTAGGCATTGCATGCAAGAGTGATTGTTACGGTGCATGCAGTTACGTAGTGGTAAACAGGTAATGTCTGGAACAAGTATCAGTTCTAGTGGTTCTGATGTTGCAGGATCTACAAGTTCTGCTGGCTCCGTGTCGGCAACGGGACATAATGTGTCTGGCGTGGCAGTTACTACTGCGGCGACGGTTTCAACTACTGTCGGAAGTACCCGTTCCGTTTCTGAGAACGAACAAAAGCAGTTACATGATAGTAACCGTTCGACCGCAGGGGGCAGTTTAGGCAACCAAGTTGTCATAGGAGGAAATAATAATGGTAGAAATTCAAGGCCAAGAATCGAACCAACTCCTCATCTTCGTCCTCAATCAGAGGGTTTGTAAAACCCCGTCTTTCTGCTATTCCCGTTTCTGACAGAAACGTGTGAAACACCTTTGCTATGTGCTTTTGATGATTGATGGCGTGATTATGGGTCTTGTGTACCCTAGCCTTGGTTGCTATGGGGTTCGTCCCCAATGTATGTATGTTTCGATGATTTTTCTGTTTTTAGCGACAGTGCGCTGTTCAGCGACGGTTTGACCGTTTTGGCCGCTTTTAGAATGAGCGGAGGATATTGAGGAAGAATATCTCCAACGGAAATTATAATTTCCTAGATGAGCCGAGTTGGTAGCTCAAGGATGGCGAGATTCGAAGTGTGAATTTCGTACCATTTTAGCGACGCTAGTTTTCGTCGCGGAACGTCCGGTCGTGATTTCGGTAAAAAGTGAAATACGACGGAATGTTAGAATTATAGCGCGATGCTATAATACGTCTTTGGACCCTAGTTTTTCTCTCTCTTGCTTTTTGCTTTTTGAGACACCTTTTTGAAAAGGCTTCTCTCTCATTGGTTGCATGGCTTAGGAATATGCAAAAGCTTTCATTTGATTCTTTCTATATCACCTTTATTCTTATTATAATATTTCTTTTACCACCTTTACCATATTATATCATTTTTATTA
>JASCZI010061689.1:0-10587 GCA_036250425.1 Stylosanthes scabra | reverse complement strand
TGTCGTTGTTGTTTTGCTTTCAAAGCGAATCCTCAAATCCTTCGATGGTTGTCATTCATCAAAACCTAAACAAATAATCTTTACATATATTGTAACATGGTTTACATTCTGTCGTGCGCTACCCATGTATTCAAAATCACTGCCTATCAAGTTATAAGTAATATCTCCTAAATGCACATGTTCAAGATATCAAGCCACTAAAATTCATAGTGAAAACCGTTTGCTAAGTTTATGTAACTCAATGAATCTATCCAATATATAACATTCATTCAATAATCTTGCTCATTTTTTTAGAAAGTTGGTTGTTTATTCTCGACTCCAAATGGAAGAAGTTGTTCTTCAGAGAGCCAAAGTCCCCTTGGACAAGGCCATCAAGAAAATTGGATATCCGTTACAACACCTATTCAATCAGTACACGATTTTCTAGCATTCCAAAACTTAACCCGAACTAATACTACTACCACCTATTAGCATATTACTCCAACACTGGTACACCACACAAGGGTACTAATCTTGCTCATTGACCTTACTTTTTCTTTCCGATAATTAAATAGCACAAAAAGTTCACAGTACGATAAGTACAAATGAGTCACAATCCGACCAGTGTGTCCTACACACTATGACACACTACAATAATATAATATGGACTTATTATCACTGAATTATGGCCTATTAACATTAACACCCTGGACTTATTTTCATGTATAATGAAATTAAAGTGTAAACTAGTAAGCTGATAACTACGTTTAATACCATAAAACTATTACCTGTACGAGAAGTTCTGTTTTAATTTGTGTTGAAGCTTCATTCTCACTGCTTTCTCCATAAAAGGAATCTCTCTCATCAATAAAAATTATAGAAGGAGCATTTTCTCGAGCTGTTTGAAAAAGGCTTGAAATCAACTTTGCACTTTCACTCTCACTTTTTTTTTACTTTTTACTCTTCCACTTTGATACAAGGTCTAATGAAGAAACACTGATTAAAAAAAATTAGGGTAAAGTATACTTTTTGTCCCAAATATTTTTTAAAAGTTTCAAAAATATCCTTAACGTTTAATTTGATTCAGTTTTGTCCCTAACATTTTCGATAAGTTTCAATAAAAAAAAAGGCCACAGGTATGCTTAGTTATTGGTTGATGATTCAGAGATTCATTTGAATGGTTGGCATGGGGCAGTGGTGACAAGGGGTTGGCTATGGGTGGTGGTAATAACAAGAGAGAGAGTATCAATGACAAGGGGGAAGAGGAATGACCATGGAAATTTGGGGTAAAAAAAAGGTTAGACTAACAGTTGACCATCAAAAAATTAACGGTAGATGTATAATTGAAACTTATCGAAAATGTTAGGGAAAAAATTGGATCAAATTACACGTTAAGGATATTTTTGAAACTTTTCGAAAATATTAGGGACAAAAAGTATACTTTACCCAAGAACAAAATAAATTTCAGAGGTTAAAAATGTAGGCAATGTTAATACCTTAAGGGGGGAAAACATGTTATATGCTCAAATTCAGACATATATATATAGTTTCACTTATGAATATACATAGGTATTGTAAAGATTTTCTCTGTAATATGCCAGATTCCTTAAGACAAGTAGAATTTAAAACTCTCTAAATTTTATTCTGCTCTCAAAAGATAGAATGTATAAACTTACCTGAATAATGTGAAGTTTGCTTCAGTTGCAATAGCCTTAGTAAAAAAATGATTTTCCTGTACTAATGGTCCATCCAACAAAAATGTTATCTTTTGTTTTATCCCGGTACATAAATTAGCATTTTATTATTAGGAAACATATGTTGTTCATACAAAAATTACATGTAACATTATTATTGTTTGCTGCTAAGCTAATTTTAACTTTTCAGCCCTTAAAATGTCACTTTGACCAGAACACAAAACACTCATAATTTATTAAAACAAAATTTATTTGTAGTGCTTTCAAAAAAAGTTGAAAATGATATCAAATACTATTGTGAAAGTCACAAATTACTTAAAGATATGATCAAAATGATATGTTATTTGGTTAGTTAGCTTTTAGAGTTAATCAATAAAGATTAGGGAGGAGAAAAAAGAAAAAGAACACTGATTTTTAGGTGCATACCCAACAAAAAATAAGTTGAGTTTTTTTTATTATGCTTGTGGTTGTCTTATACTCTCTTTTTATGATTTACCTATTTGATCCTTCTAAAAATTATGCAAACTCAGTTTATCCCTCATGCCAATGAATAATGGAATATATCTTATTCAAGGTCTCTCCCTTAATATAACCAAGAATGGAACCCTTAATAAAATTGTTTAAGTAGGTATGTATTGCACTTTGTTTCTGTAACGAGTTAAGAGTAAATATGTGAGGGAACCAGATGAATCTGCATTCTACAATCAAATTTGTCAGCCAAAACATTAGATTTTGTTAGTTTTCCTTTTTGGTTTGTTGAGCTTGCAAATTGGTTTTCATGGTGGTTGGGTCACATGGCTAGCACTTAGCAGTAATGATATTCCAATGATTTATGGTATGATGGGAGCTTAGTATAGCATAATGTTTTATTGGAAACCTCTTCAGCGTCAACAAGATGAGAAGACGAAGGAGGAGGAGGAGGAGACAACAAGCAGTGACGCTAAGAGGATAAAGACGATAGCAACACCAGAGATAGAAGAAAACAAAGTCTTTGGCAGCAGCTACACAACACTGCGGTGGTGGCGCTCTGGAGGCTGATTATTTAAACTACCAAAAAACACAATTTGCTGAAATGGTCATTTCTAGTCATGCTGCCTTTTTTTATAGGCGCATGATAAGCCAGTGTCGCAACCACAGATGGCGAGCTGAATTTGGCCCAATGTCGTGGTTAGTGGCAGCGGCACCGTTACATTGAGCCAGTGCTACGTGCACTCTTTACTGGGTGAGAAGAGTTGTATCCAGTGTCGCGCCCTAAGCCTGAGTGATTGGGCTGATACTGGCTCGATTCCTGAGCCCACGGCACTGGTAAGGGCACATGATTTGATATATTTAAATAAAAGATTCCAATTCATACCCTTAATTCTATTTTTCCTCCTTATGGTTTCATCCTTCTCAATCATAATTTTCCATCCAAATATTAATTTCCCTTTTGAATTCTAGTTTTTCCTCTAAATTCTAATCATCCTAAATTCTAGTTTCCCTCCACATTTATGTTTATTTATTACTCTCATCAGTATTTTAATTTAGAGTAAAACAATTTTTAAATTTGTATTGTGCTAATATCACAACTTCCTAGGTACAATTTATTTTCTTTTTCTTTTAAGTTTATACGAGGATGAGTATTTTTTTTACTTGGGCTAAGAATAAATTGCTTTCCATGAGTTTTTGTCTTTCTTTTTATTAATTGTTTCATGTTTTTTTTGGGTTTTTCTTCTGTTGTACAAGGCTGGAATGTAGAAAAAATCTCTTATTTAATTTTTTTGTTTGATTGGACATTTATATAATTTTAATCGGTAATGCTATTTGTATACTTATTTTGACCAACCAAGTTCAATTAAGTCATTGATTTCTATACTAAATAAAACATCATTTCGGTGTCAAATAATATAAAAAATAGCACCGAAATTTACTTATATTTGACATCGAAATAGTATTCTATTTGACATAAAATAAATTACTTGATTAGACTTGATTGGATAAAATTGGTGAACACCTACAATTATTGTATTTTAATAAATAATAATTCTAGATGACCCATTGATTTAAGCAACCAAGTCCAACCAATACAAGCTATTTTATTCATGCGACCCCCTCATCCTATGCTTTCTCCTCCATCCTCCTCTTGCTTCTTCTTCGATCTTCTTCTTCACACCTCTCTCTCACCTACTCCTAGCACTCATCATTATCATCTTTTTCTTCTTTATTGTCTTCATCATCGTCGTCCTCGTTATCATCATCATCTTCTTCTTTATGAAAAGTTAGACTTTCAGTTAGAAGAAGAATAATGATGATATTTCAGTTCATTTTGCTATTATATTTCAGTTCAATTTATCAATGTATTTCGATTCGGTTTTTCAGTTTTCATTCGATGATGTTTGTGGTGATGAAATATATTTTGGTTCTTTTTGCTATTATATTGCGGGTCAATTTTAATAATGTATTTTGGTTTGATTTTTCAGTTTTTATGTGATGTTGATGTTTGTTCTTATAAATATATTTCGGTTCGTTTTTCTATTAAATTTCAATTCAATTTACCAATGTAGTTCGGTTTGGTTTTTTAGTTTTCAAGTGATGTTGATGTTTGTACTGATGAAATATATTAAGGTACGTTTTGCTATTCTGTTTCGATTCAATTTACCAATGTATTTTGCTTCGGTATATAGTACATGAACCATTTCAAGAAGAAGAAGATGACAATGATAACAAAGATGATGACTGAGGAAGAGGAGAAAGAGAAATAAGAAAAAGAAGAAGATGATGATGACTCAGTAGTAAAAGATGATACATAGAAAAAAAAAGGAAGAAAAATAATAGATGATGATGATGATGACACATAGTATGCCTCCAAAACCAATTCTTAGAAGCGTTAATGAAAAAATTCAACTGAAACACAAACCACTACTGAAGTTTTTCTTATCGTGTGTGAATAGAAATTGTTGCTTATGGCCTGATAATAGGCCTCATACCCACTTTAATAGAAAAAGTTGGAAGAACATAATAACTAAGTTCAATAATATCGCAGCCATTCATTTAATAAGAAACAATTAAGAAATAAATGAAATTCTCTAAAAAATTACTTTACTCTTTTGACAAAGCTTGTTGAGAATCAGCTGATTTAGGATGGGATTCTATTAGGGCTGTCAAACGGGCGGGCCTGGTCCATTTAGGCCCGACCCGTTTAGTCTGCGAATAAACAGGCTAGTCCATTTAAATTCGGTTTTATATGGGCTAGAATTTTTTTAGCCCGGCCCATTTATAGTCAGTCCGATGGATAAACGGGCCGGCCCGTTTAATTAATTATTATTTATTTTTTAAGAAAATAAATAAAATTTTTAATTTTTAATTTTTAATTAAAAATTACTTTTGAAAAAAAAATCTCTTTTTTAGCCCAAAAAAACTTTAGAAAAAACAAAATTTTTTAGTTGATGAATCGGGTTTTTGGGTCGAATACGAGAAAATATAATAAAAAAGTGCTATTTTTTGAAAAAATAAAAAATAAATTAAATAAACGGGCTGGCCCATTTAGCCCGCGGACTAGCCCGTTTAAGACCGAATTTTTCCGGGTTAAACGGACTAGCCCTTTAAGCCCGAATTTTAAACGGTCCGGGCTGAGAGACAAAAGTCCGCCCATTTAGACGGATAAACGGGCTGGTCCGACGAGTTTGATCCATTTTGACGACCCTAGATCCTATAAAAGAGACGCACCTCCAGAGTTTTGGGAAGTTAGAATAAAGGTATATATTTTATATATGTAATATTTTACATGTACATATATCCATATATTTTTACACGTAATAAGTTTACAGAAATAATAAAGTCTAGCACTAAAAATTTGAACCACAGCAAAGAAAATAAAATTTGTGTTATTGGAATGGATGAATAAATATATGTACATGTAGTATTACCTATTATATAATTACACGTTTAATTCAACAAAAATCATTAAACATGATTTATTTATTTTTATTATTTAAATATCAGGAAAATCTAGAATTAATAAAATTTAATTTATTGTTATTGTTGTTATTTATAGATAAGTATTATTTGATTGATGGCTTTGGCTTCGATGGTCCAAGTCCACCAAGGACCGGGGTATATTCCATTGGAATCCCTTGTCGTTAGTGTTGTACGAAGGAAACAAGATTCCACGAAGTAGCCCCAATCGTATGTGAAATTGCAGACCAGCCCTAAGGATTAATTGCAACCGTGTGCGTTGTTTCGTCTTTTTTTTTTTAATTTCTCTTGTAGTTGATTTTCTTTTTCATTTTTTTTGTTGAGACAATGTTTTTCATCTCTAATATAATAAAACTTAAATATTTTACAAAAATAAAATATTTTAAGGAACATAATAGCAAATAATCGTTCTTATGTATTTTTTTGTTGCTAAAAAATTGTTATTATTAACTAGTTCCTAGTTTGATGATATTGTATATTTGATTATATCTGGTAACATGTATATAGTTCTAAATTAAGGAAAATTCTACCGTGAAAATAATTAAGTGTCTTTTGATGAGAATATTATCATATTTAAAAGTTTCTCTTTTTTCTTTAATTGCATATCAGATTTTAATAGCACAAATCAACAATCAAAATTTAATATTCTCATTAAAAGACACTTTAATATCTTCATCATAGACCTTCTCATAAATTAAAGATATATATTACAATAATTCATTGCTTAGTTTTTAAATATAATATTTTTTCTATTTTAAAATGATAAAATAACATTTTTTCTTTTCTTTAACATACTTCGAATTAAAAATATGTAACTTTGATTAATGGAAGTTCAGAATACTTTGTAACTTTGATTCAAAATTCTTAATCCTCAACCATTCATGAATTACATGGTGTTGGATGTAGGTACATCTTTTCATTAAATAAATAAATAAAAGAATAGAAAACATAGATAAATAAATAAAAACAAACATTTAATACACTTTTCTTTAAACTTAAAATATGTTGAAAAACTTTTAATAAAATAAATATTAAGTGTATATTTATTTTTATCGAACGAATTTAATTATGTTATTTAAATATTATTTCGGTATCAAATAACACTGAAATAATTTTTTATATGAAAATAATTTTTTATTTGACATAAAAATAAATGACTTGAATAGATTTAATTGGACAAAATAGATATGTATATAAAATTATTATTTTAATAAAAAACCATTTCAGAGTTTTGTTGCTAAAATTAGGAAAAGAATTTCTTATAATTTTTTAAAAAGTTTCCCGGTTAAAGGTAGAGAAAGAATATTCTTTAAGCAAAAAATTTACTCTACGCAAACTGATTTAAGTCGATAGATTTTTTTATGAATGTTATTATAATTTATAAATGTTATTACATCATCAATTCTATTTACATTGTAGCCAATGTCGTTGCTTATTTTTTTATTGACGTGATCTAATTTTATATTTCTTGTTTTTCCATTTATTTTATTTTATTTTATTAGCATTACTTTTTTTTGGGCGGACCTTTAAATCTCACATTTGATTTTGGTAGGGTTTGATTGAGTTCTCAATTACTTAGGCTAGGCGCAATTTTCGAGACTTGTGCTGTGGTGTCAGATATAAAATAGCTTCTTCTACGAGCTTTTGTGAATCGGCTCAAAAACTTCTATAAATTACATTGGTTACCTGGATCTTAGTGGTCTATTTGATACTTTTCCCTCGAAGAATGAGCCTTGATTGATTCTAGCTACCATACCTTTAAGGGATTCTTAAGGCCTTATAGAAATAAAAGGTATCATCTTTGTGTGTTTAGAACATTCTTCAGCCACACAATAATATTTCTTTTAGATCTCGTGATGAAATTTTTAATTATTATCATTCAAGTGTAAAGAGTGTTATTGAGCGAACTTTTGACATGTGTAAAGCAAGGTGAAAAATTTTATCAAATATGACTAACTTTAATTTAAACGCAATACTCAATTTCAATTTATATGGACTTGTTTTTCTTTGCACAACTACATGAGAAGATTGGACTCAAATGATGTCAACATCCTTGAGCAATTTGAAAATATTTCAGAGGTAGAACACATTGAAAGAGAATATTGTAACAACCCAGACCTCCCGCTAGCAAGATATTGTCCGCTTTGTGGGTTTTATGCACCACCTCACGATTTTGCTTTTGACAAGAGTAGGGATGATAGCCAAAGCTCCGCACGCCCACTTGTCAAAACGCGTCTTATTAGGGAGAGGTATCCACACCCTTATAAGGAGTGTTTCATTCCCCTCTTCAACCGATGTGGGACTTACATTCCACCCCCGTAAGGGAGCAAGCATCCTAGCTGGCACACCGATTCGGGCTCCGACTCTGATACCATTTGTAACAACCCAGACCTCCTGCTACCAAGATATTGTCCGCTTTGTGGGTTTCATGCACCACCTCACGATTTTGCCTTTGACAAGAGTAGGGATGATAGCCAAAACCCCTATGCCCACTTGTCAAAACGCGTCATATTAGGGAGAGGTATCCACACCCTTATAAGGAGTGTTTCGTTCCTCTCTCCAACCGATGTGAGACTTACAAATATGATGGTGGGGATATAACTCTAGTGACCATAATGCTAATGATGGTAATAATAAAATTATATGGGAGAAACCAACTCTTATTGATGGAGCAACTGAGAAATGGAATAAGAGATCAATCGTCGCAACATGTGCCTTGATGCCTAAGCATCTTGACTAATTTTTCTCCTGGAATTTGATCATAAATTAACGAATCTTTATTGATTATCAAGCAATATATATCCATTGTAAGCAATTTTTTGAGTATTCTGTGTTTTGATCATTTTTGCAGAAATTTGGTGAAGAAGAAGCTTAGAAGCCAGAAAGCTCAAGATGACATACCAATGTAGTTGCCAAGGTTCAAAAGAGTGGAACAAGGGCCATTGTATCGATGTAGAGGTATGCCAAGTGGCGCTTGGGAAATTCAAATGACACGCCACTTTTGACCTCTTCATACCAAAGTGATGATAACTCGAGCTACAGATGTCCAAATGAGGCAGTTCCAGTGGCATTAAAACGCTAATATTCAGGACTTCAATTTGATATGCATATGTCCATAGTGGACGTTCCGTTTGAGCAATGAACAAACACCATCTTTGAGCTCGTTAAAACAGTGCCCAAAGTTTCAAACAATTGTACCTCCAAACTTAAAATACAAAAGGAAACGTCACTCCAAATCTCAAATGGCATGCCAATACCAAAATTAACCTCCAGGAATGAAAAATTGAAGTGGCATGCCATTCCAATTCTCAAATAGCACGCCAATGCTATTAGGAGCTCTTTAGAGTGCATTTTGAAGGCTGCTGAATCGATTCAGCTTTTGGTGCATCGATGCAGCAATGCAAATTTGCAAAGGCAAGTGGCACTTGGATTCTCAAGTGGCACACCATTCGTTTCTTAGCCTAATTCCAAGCCTATGTCAAGTTCAATTGAAGAAATTCAGAGTTTTCAAACAAAGTCTTAGGCTCAAGACAATTAATGCAGAAATTCAAAAGTTTATAGATTAATAAGAATCAATGAAGATCTTCAGAAAATTAAATAATTAATTAGGTAATTAGGTTTAGTTTAGTAGTATAAATAGGATATCAATTTTTCCTATTGGGTACGTCGTTCTGTTTTAGTTCTTTTTACAAAATCCTAGTTTTAGTTTTTTATTATAAGTAGCTAAACTCTCTTTGGTTGAGGATTATGACGAGCTCTTTTCATTCCGGCACAGATGTCTAATTCAAGTGTTTTCTTTTTTTCCAATGGTGCATTGATCTAGTTTCAAGAATTGGTTTTCGTTCTTCATCAATAAGGGATTAGAAGTGCCGAGAGGCAAACTAATCATGTCTTGGTTTGTTTATTAGGTTTGAGAGAATCAATAATCCAAAAAGTTTGAAAACATTTTCTCATTACTTTTCAATTGAACTAGAGATAGATATGGATTTGAGAAGTGTGCATCGTTTAATTCTTATAATTATCGATTGAATTAGATTTAGGTTAAATAAAGTAACATATAATTCAATCTAAGACTACTTTTAAGATTATAAGAAAACTAAATCAGACATGTTCTTCACCTTCTATCTTAATTAATTAGTCAAGAGATTGATGATTAATTTGATTAGGATAAACTAAATTACTAAGAGATTATGATTTAGCTAATTAGGATTCGTTGAAAAAGATCCTGGCTTGCATTAGAAGAAAGTAAATACAAGATTAGTGTTTAGGGAAACATCTTCAAATCCTTAACTTGTTTCTCATATTTGTTTTCTCAATTTTAATTGTTGCTTCACTGTCACGTAACTATTCTCAATTATTTTTTCTTGATTCACAAACATATTCTATCTAATTAAAGAACAAATTAATAATTATTGATCAATCAGTTAATCCTCGTGTGAACGATATTCACTCACCATTGTATTACTTGATATGATTCGGTGCACTTGTCGAGTTGAAATTTAAAATCCGCATCATGCGCTATTAGTATTTTATGAGTTTATCTCTATTTTTCATGTTTTTTTTCATGTCAGCTTATTTGATCTTCGTTGGTTTGATGTTAAAGGTGGGTTCGAATTTGCTAGTAATATGTTTGTACAAGTTACAATCCTTTGGTGTTTTCTTGAGTAATTTATCTAATATATTTCTTTTTAATCTATGTTAAATACAATTTGTATTTGTACGAAGGAATTTAAATACAAAATCACAAGATGACGAGGTGTTGGATACAATTTGCTATTAGTTTATTTTATAGATGTGGCTAATACATATTGGTGATGGTAAAGTGTAATGTACTTATTTAATTAAAAGAAAAAAGAAAAAAATATAAGAATTAGCGACTATTATTTAACGGGTCTGTCTATATATATATATATATATATATATATATATATATATATATATATATATATATATATATATA
>JASCZI010061682.1:7537-17612 GCA_036250425.1 Stylosanthes scabra | reverse complement strand
TATTTGTTTTGCTTTCGAAATTGTTCCTCAAAGCCTTGTATGGTTGTCATTCATCAAAACCTAAACAAATCAACTTTGCATGCATATTGTAACATGATTTACACAATGTCGCCCCCCTTCGAGGTGTGGGTTCGACTTCTAACTTTATATTTTCTGTTCACTAACATAATATCAATTAAATAAACAAAATAAACTGATTCCAATAGTTTCAAGTGTGATACGATTTAAGTCCCTCATCAAGTTTTTGATAGGGGTGTAATCGGGACCATCAACCCCATGCTTATAGGATTTTCAACTTGTTGGAATGGTATTTTTGCTGGTATTATCTCATTGAGCGGTTGAATATCAAGAATTTCCTCCTGCATTGATCTTTTTGGGGTATGGGTTGGGGACTTAAACTCTTGTGAAAAACCCAATGAGAATGATGGAATATCTTCATCATATCCACGAAAATCATTCATAAAACATTCTGCAGCATTAATTTAACAAAAAATATTGAATATTAGAAAGCAGTTAACACTGTTGTGACATAATTAGAAAAACAAAAAAAAAAAAATCTCTTACTCTTTCAGGGTCGCTTCAATCTCTTCCTCTTGCTCTTTTGTCAGTTTTTTCTTTTCAATCCCAATCGTTCTCCTTTGATTATACAAAAAACATAATCCAAAGAATAACTTATCATTTTGAACACTATAAGGTTATCATGCATATCATTACAGAATTTATCATCCCAACACAATAATCAGGAAGAATTTTTACCATTACAGAATTTATAATCCATACACAATAATCACGCAGAATTTCAGAAGTTAATTCATATACATTTATCAACTAAAATTTTACCTCTTCAATTCCTCCTCAATTTGTGTCCATCTCTTAAGAACTTCCTCATCCTCAATAACCCCTTCTTCACTTTGATCATCTCTTTCATTATTTATTGGTTCTTCCTCATGCATGTTATATCTTGCTCCCTCTTCTTGATCATCACTAATAAGAAAAGGAAAAAAAAATCTAAAATAAAATATTTATGAGATTAAAATATTTCATGTTTATATTATTACCTTTTTTTTCTTCTTGTCTCCAGTTTTATTATTTTCTTTGTAATTCTTTTCAGCCTTTTTCTTTTCCTTTTCCAACATTGTCTTCCTTTGGACTAGAGGTATTTCGTCTTCTTTGTCTTCTTCTTTTTTGTCACTATTCTTTTTCTTGTTGTTTTCCTTTTTTCCCTTTTTCCTCCTCAACTTATTATGTGGTTTATCATCCATGATCTTCTTTATCTATTAGAGCAATTAAAACAAAACTAATCAGCATTACTAAAATAATTTAAAAATTACAAAATTGATCATTTGTATACCTTTTCAAGGCAGTAGTTGCTCTATGTTCAAGGTTTGTCAATGACCAATCAATAATCCATGGCTCCGGAGATCGACATCTATCCAACCGCCCCCACTTTAACCGTTGAAAGTAGATAACCTAACAAAGCAAGCAGTTAGAAATACTTTATCATCTAAAACTGAAGCACATAAACACAAAAGCGAATGTATAACTTACAACAACGACAAACATGCATGCAGAAAGATGCTTAACACCTTTCTTTTGGAAATCTTTGATTGCATCTTTTATCCATGTGAAAATCTGCAATGACCAATTGTATTGCATAGGATTTTTGACATCTACAACCAATGGGGAGTGTCGCTCCGGAGAAAGGAATGAATTTGTTGTTGGGCAAAAAAAAGTTTTCCTTAAGAACAATATGAATGCCTCACGGAACAGCATTCTTTCTTCTTCAGTCTGCAGTGCGCACTTAATCACAAAACCTTTTAAATCTGCCAGACTAAACTTACCCCACCTTGATTTTAGTGCCTCATATTCACTATCGTCGGGGTAGTATTCTAGAAATTCATTACCTAATTATTAAGAAGAAAAAAAGGCAAGTTATTATCAGTTTGTAACTAAGCTTATCATCTGAAGATTAAAAAAATTATTTAAATTCTAATTTAGATGATAAAAATAATATATATATATATACTAACTAAACTAGCTTACCACAAGAAGAAGCCCGAGTGCACGCTCGACTATTTCCGCATTTATCTCAATATTAGCAACATCATCTTTTATAACATTGTTTTCTAAATCAAATTTTGTTGCAAGGTACATGTAAATTTCCTGATTCACAATCCATTCTAGAATGTGCTGAAAATTAGCAAAACCCATTGCATCAACTTCTGCCATCCTTTCATTATCATTAATTATTGAAATCATTATTTTGTTGATTCTTGATGGAGAGCATCTTGAGTCTACTCCTTTCTTTTTTGGGCCATCTTGGTTCTTTGGCTTTCTTCCTTTTTTGCATGCTTCATCATCACTTGATGATGACATTTTCTAATTCCTGTAAAAGAGAAACCAAACAGAAATCAGGAATACCACACGGAGATAAGAGAATAAAAGAATTAGTACAGTATATAAGATTCACAACAACAATGGTCATTATATATAAGAATCAGGAATTTGCCCCCAAAAGTTTATGCATGAAACATCAATTTAACTCATGATCCGAACTAATTTAGGCTTCAAAATCTGCTCATATCTAAGCTACTGAATCACTATGTTAAAAGACAAGGAGTTAAAGGCCATTGTAATGATCTGAAGTTTCTGGAAGCCTAAAACAAAGCCACAAAAAAGAAAACTGAGAATCTGCAAAGCATTAATAAACAGAACAAATTGAAAGAACAGAATCTGAGATCATACCTTGTGTATGTTAAGATGCTATTATCATTAGAAATAATGTTATCATCCAAAACATCATGCTAATATCACTAGTTTCCTACCAAACTTATCATCCTAAACCAAAAATAATAAAATTCAATGTCATGTATCACAAAACCAGATTTCATAACTAAAATGCATAACCAAAATGCCTTACAAAAATAAAACAATAGTGCTAAAATGTATAACCGCTTTTCATCTTGAAAACAAATTAGATAAAAGTTAAACCTAACTCAAGTCACATTCAGATTTATCATGCATTTCAATTCAAGTTATCATCCCGAACTATATTTTTGAAATTTAAATTTAAAATATACTTCGCGCGCAAAAATAGACACCAACGACATCAACAGTGGTTGCGGTTCAAAGAGTTAGTTACCTTGGTGAAAGAATGATAATCTGTCGTCGAAGAATGTTGAAGTGATGCTAATCGATTGTTGAAGAAGAAGAAGAAGAAGTGATGTTGAAACGGTGGTTGAAAACGATCTTTACCGTTGAGTTATCATCACTCCGTCGGCGTTGATGGTAGGTGGTTGAACGGTGATGATAATCGAGGACAGAGAAGCACGGTGGTGGAATGTAGTCACGGTGGTTGAATGTAGTCTTTGACGAACTAGCAAGGTGGTTGAATGTAAGTTGACGGTGGGAGAGATGATAGGGACGATGGTTTTGGATTTGGGGATTTACAACTGTAAAAGTGAAAAGGGATAAAGGGTTAATTGAAGGTGGGTTCCGGATTATCGGTTGGTTAATGGATTACCGGTTGCATTATTTTTGGCTATCATGGGCCTCCGTGTTTTTTAGGCTCGTTTGCTTCTTATGGCTGTTTTTTATGCGCCCGTAGCACTGTTGATAATAAAATAATAATATAAATTTTTAAGTTTAATAGAAATAGAACATAATATTTTATGGGCAGTTCTCTCATGGAGAGATGAACCAATGAAGAGTATGAAGAGACAATTGATGTATGGCTGAGATAATTAGAGTGTACAGAGGACGTACTAACATAGTGTGCAAAGAAGAAAAACCTTGAAAGTAGGGAATCACAATTAACGTTTGTATTTTTCTTTTTTACTTAATGTATGTCGTTTTTTTTTTTTTGTAAATTTTTTTCTTTCAAAATATTTTTATAATCAATATTAGGATTTATCTATCTTGTATTCTAACTTCTAAGGACACGTATTAATATTATAAATTAAGAAATTTCTATTAAAATATAAAATTTAAATTTTCAACGCATTTATTTTATAAATAGTATTATGTTGTATTATTTTATTTTCTGCTTAACATGTTACTCGACAAATGTTTACGTTAATATATAAAATATACCTTAAAAATAAATAAAATAATATAATATTTATACACAAATATATATAGCTAATTAGTGACTGATTTTTTACATAATTTTTTGTTTTATTTTATTTTCAAATAGATTTTTATATGTGTTTGTAATTACTATTTTATTGGAGAAAAAAATTATCCATCATTTTCAATAATAACAAATGTAATCTACCTTATTTTGCCCCTGTTTGTTCTTTCCTTTTTTTTTTTAAATGCTATTTGATTTAATGTTTATTTTAAATTATTTTTAACGTTTCAATCATTCTATAATCATTCTATTTTACTTTAAAAAAGTTTTAAATAGAATAAATGTTATGTATGTTCGGTTTAGTGTTTGAAATGTGAAAAGCACGTTCATGGTTCTTGAACGCTTCAATCTTTTGTTTGGCTAAATTTTTTGCTTGTGAACGTAAACATGATTTTGTACTCAAATTCACGTTCATTAGAAGCAACAAATTGTAGCTTTTGCGTTCAGTAGGGATGTTCATGAAATCGGGTAAAGTCGGGTCTCTCATAACCTAAGTCCGACCCAAAATATACATCGGGTCTATTATTTTGTGTTCAATTTAATGTTTAAGTCTTATACAACATAATAAAACACAACATTAAAACATAATTTTATCTCTTAATTGTAGTCCAAATTCTTAAATAAATATAATTTTTAAATAATAGAATTGGATCAAATGAACTTGGGAAATGAGTTGAGTGAGTCTTGAACAAAAAATAAGCTAAATGTATAAGAGTTACACAATCACATAATTATATTTTATTGTTCATTAATTTATTTCATACCCGCACTATCATATTATTTATAAAATTTAATTATATGTATCACCTGGTCACCGGGCCGGGATCGGGTGACCCGAGGCTAGGCCCAGCCCCGGTTTCATATTTTTACCGGGTTGATTTTATTGGTTTCGATTCTAACTCGGGCCACATTGAAGCAGGACAAAAAATGACTCAAATTTCATCAGGCTCGGGTCGAGACTTGGCCAGTCCGAGTCATGAATACCCTAGCGTTCAGCAACCAGCGTTCAACCATTAACTCCAAACATTTATTTATTTTTCTACCAATTCTATCCTTTAATCATATTATCATTTTATTTATGGAATTCTTATTATTTATTTTTATGAGTTTTTTTTATTATTTAATTTTCTTTAATTATTTTTATTTGACATTGTACACTTTTATAATTATGGTTCTTAAGTTGTCTCCCTGTTAAATTTCACAGGAACAATAGATGTAGACGTTAATTCTATAGATGTAGATGTACAACAATGCTAGGTAATCAACAAAAATTCAGCTAACATCAGCCAACAACTTAAATTGAATGTTCTATTTCTTTAGATTTTGAATATTCTATTTATATTATTGGTTGCTTTAGATTTTAGATGTTCTATTTCTAAAAAAGTTACAGATGTTTCACTAGCTTTCATTGTGAGCATTTTATAAATAATAGTTACGAATATTTTATTTTTGTTGGCTAAGCTATTGGTTAGAAAAGTATTAGTTACTTATACCTTTTTTATTATTACTTTTGTAGGAAAAAAAAAAAACTACAAAATAAATGCATGTAGGATTTGTGAGAAGAGGAAAGAAAATATTTATAACATTAATTTCATAATTTTTTATGTTATCTTTTTTTATAACAATAATATTTAGTATAATTGATAGGTTGAAAAATTAAAGGCTATATTAATTTATTGGTAATTGTTAATTATTATTATCTCAATTAAACAAAAATATTAATCCCATTTTAAATATTTTGAAACTAAAATAAGAATTAATATTATAAACCAATTGAAAAATACTTCTTGTGACCTGTGCTAAACAACAAGCACGTCATTAAAAAAAAACAAAAAAGCACATGTATTTATTTTCAGACTACGGTGGACTATTGCATCACATGTCATCATCCTAATCATACAAGCCATCCTCTTCATTCTCTTCATGATTGAAGCTCTTCACAGCGGCACCATATTTTATTTCTAGCGCTGAAGAAGCTAAATACAAAAACTGCGTGAGTTGCTTCTTTTGTATTTTTTGGTATTAGCGTGAATTGCATCTCTAATCTCTACTCTCTTTTCTGATGTCTTTATGTACTAGGCTGAGCATTCATTGGGTTGCAAGGGGAAATTAGGCCTAAATGCTTAAAGACTAAGCAATCGGCTAGTGGTGCGTTGTGCTCTTCTTGGACCACTAATCCACCTTTCTCAATCCAAAATATAATAGAAGCAGAGGTGGCTCATGGTATGAAAGATAGCTGATAGGTATGTTTAGGTGTGAACATCTACTAGTGAGTGTTTGTGTAATTTTGTCTTGTGAGTCTTTTGGTTGATTTTCATTGTAACAAGATTGTTGCTAGATCAGGTGAGTACGGGATGTAGAGATAGGGTGTGTTGGAATTGGAGAGTGATGATTGTTTTGGGACAGAGCTGCTTCTGTTTAGGGATGGGTGGTTTGGGTGGGTAGTGGATTTAGGTCTGGGTTGGGTTGGTTTTTCTTTTGGGTTAACCTTTGTAAAAAAAAAGTTAGAGAATCATCAATCACGTAATTACTATTATATATATTCTTATATAATTTATTTTTTTAATTAATTTATATAGTATCGGATCACCGGGCGGAGCCGGATGACTCGAGCCTTGGCCCAACTTCGACTTCATATTAATACCGGGTTGGCTTTATAATTTTTTGGCTGATTTCGAACATTTTAAAATCGGATCAAAAATTATCCAAATTTCATTGGGGCCGGGCCGGATTTTAGACCGGTCCAGGCCATGTACATCCCTATATTATACTGATGGTAAATTTTTAACCTACACTTAATGTTTTTGTATTTTTAAAGCATACTAGTATATGGCCCACACTATGCGCGGATTGTTGAATATTTCAGTTTCATATTATTTTTTTAATAATATGTTTTTGGTAAACTTATTTCAACAAATTAATGAGTCTGAGGTATTTTTGTACCTTTTTATAAACACTTATATTGATTATGTCATCATGTATTTTTTGTTTGTAAAAATACATATAATTAATATAACCAAATGTTAGCAATAATTATCGGGTGAGTTCATCAACATATCGAACTGAACTCCCAGAAGAAATTTGACTAATACGGACAGTTGTAGAAGGGTTATCTCCAAAGAGTCTGAAAATTAGGAGTTTTATAACCAAGTTTCCAAATGAAAAAATGAAAATACCAAATTTTAGATACAACACCTTAACCTGTTACGAAATTCTTGGCCCCTTACTAAATCTGAATTAATACGTAACTTTGAGACCTGAAAATGACTCTATACTAAAGTCCTCTCTGTCACATAAAAAATTTCAAAATTGTTTAAAAAAATTTCAAAAGATATCGAGTAACACGGGTTTACATTGTAATAAATTGATCCATACCATTCTATCGGCTTGTCTTGAAATACTGGCACACACTACTATGAATAGTTTAACCCGTCAATCCTCAAAGTGCGAGAGAAATTCATCCACCGACTCTCCAAAAAGTACGCAATTTATTTTGTAGTTACTATCAAAAGAGGCAAGCATCGTTTAACGGTTTATATAAATTTTAACAAAAGTGAAGCTAGTGAAACTAAATACTTATTAGCAGGAAGAATTAATTATAATAAAATATTATCAAAAGGGAAGCTAGTCACCAAATAACTTACTTAATATCTTTGATTGTAACGGCCATTCGCTTCGTCTTAATTCCTTTGCTCGTCATAACTTCTTTGTACTCTTGCTTCACCACCACTTCACTGATGATATCTGTGCTAATTTAGGTATTATATGATTATCAATTTAAATGATTTCATAATTACCATGTCAAATTAAAAGAGTGCATTTCACCTAAAAAATACTAAAAGAGTTCAACTAACAAAAAAAAAACTCACATGGATTGATGGATTCGGCATGTAACAAATCTGGTATGTCCTTCATAACAAAAGGATGCAACTCAAAAGAGGGAACTTCAACGAGTCGAACGGTTGTTTTCTTGCAGAAGGTTCGCGTCATTGGTCTAGTATCTGCCACAATGAAGTTACTCATGGTATACATTTTAAATTCTTTAAGCTTATCCCTCCACTGCTTAATCAAATATTTTGGAACCGTTCCCTGTACTCGAATACCCTACTTGTAAAATTGGTAACTATTAATCTATAACATAAAAAAGTTTTAAGTGGACAAATTAAAACACAATAATACAATATCAAATTAAAATAACAACCTTAACATCTTAGATGACCATGTCAACTCTATTGGTTTCTTCCTCATTAATCTTATCAAACTCTTCCCACAACCGAATCAAGTACACGTTGAAGCACAAACCAAGCTTCTTAGGACCAACATCCTCAAAAAAATCAATAGTAAGAGCCATTTGATTTTCGTTTACCAAAACCGATAAATACTTGCAAGTGCAATCTCAATCTGTAAAGAGTATAATAATGATATTATAACCCTTATATAGAACATGATCAATCTTAAATTATGATAGGAATTTTTTCTTTCATTTTTTTATTGTATCAGTGCCATTAAATCAAATTATTACTTTATATGATTTAATTTTGGAAGGTACTTATTTGATTTTGAATTACAAATATCATACTTTAAATATAGAAGTTTTAAAAGTTGTAATTTAAAATTAGAAAGATCTTTAAAATATTATTCAATTAAGGAATCAAGTTATTACTAACATTCAAATTGATCTTACAAACTTCAAGAAACATTTTGATTGATTTAAAAAAAAAAAATCAACAACTTTAATTTGGAAAGTACTTATTTGATTTTTAATTTCAAACACCATACTCTAAATATAGAAGTTTTTAAAGTCGTAATTAACATTCTAACTTAATATGGAAAAGTCTTTAAAATATTACTCAATCAAAAATACTATTTAAAACTAACGATTTAAATTGATCTTACACATTTCAATAAACACTCAAATGATTCAGATTAATATTACACAAATCAATAAACATTTTAATTGATTGAAGTAAATGATTCAAATTGATCTTACACATTTCAAGACACTTCTTGATTGATTAAAGCAAGAATAATGTGAACACTTGGTATAATGTCGACGCACCACTTGGCACGATAATAAACATCCATGTGTTAGTCAAATAGTCTAGCACAACATTCTTATAATAAAACCAACCAATCAGCTAGGAGGGCAATTATTGTGATTAGATAAAAACAAACAAGAGGTGGATAAATGGAAGATTTGGCTTGTTTATGGTCGTAAGATCACAGGAATATAGGATAAATTAAATTTTATTGGAAATAAATTTTTATTTTTTATAACAATAATAGAAAAACAAGGCCTCCATTCATTTATGCTAGATTCCCCACGGTGCAAAGCCATAAATCTGTTCCTAGCAACATGCAACACCTTATCCAAAACCAAACCATCCACAAACACTTCAACAAGTTCATCATCGGTTGTTACTTTTTGTCCATGAATACCCAAAAAACTTGTTGCAACTTGAAACAACACCATCTTCACTATCATCATCATCCATGACAACAGTTTCAAGTGAGTTTCTGCCACATACCCTCCCATTGAGAACCCATCACAAACACAATTTGCAGCACTCAATAAACCTCAACACAGTTGTCACTTGCACAAAGACACTTGTCAATGAAGGAGGTAACAACAACATTAATCCAAGAAACAACAACAACAATAACAACAAGGGACAACATGGTTTTTATAAGGTTTCTTATTTTGAGACAAGGCCATCAAAACTTGCTCAAAATTATGACTTTAAGGATACCCATCTCATGAAAGCCCTCAACAGATCTTGCAAAGCAGGGAAGTACAATGAATCACTCTATTTCCTTCAGCACATGGTGATCAAAGGTTACAAGCCAGATGTTATTCTATGCACAAAGCTCATCAAGGGTTTGTTCAATGCCAAGAAGATTGAGAAAGCAATAAAGGTCATGGAGATTCTGGAGAAGCATGGC
>JASCZI010061678.1:1515-17498 GCA_036250425.1 Stylosanthes scabra | reverse complement strand
GGGAGATATAGGGGCATAGATTGTGGCATGGGTTAGGGTGGAGCCACGCATATGCGTAGGAATCTACGCATATGCGTAGGAAGCTGTGCATTTCTTTTTTTTTTTTAATATTACTGTTGGTCGGACAAAATACGGTATTCACACTCGGCATTTTAACTGGTTTCATCCCGTAACACCTTTTTTTCTAAATTTGTCGAGGCTCTCATAAGCGGTTCGGAACTATCTGCAACGAGTTCCTGTTTTCGAAATTAAGGAATTCTGAACCAATCTTGGGGGCACCATCAGCTTGTCTTGAAGTCGACATTCCATTGTTGGAACATCTGAAAGAAATTTCCACATATGTGAAATCTATGAAGGAGCTTCTGTTGAAGAAGAGAACTTTGAAGAATGGTGACAGAGTGGTAATGACTAAGGAGTGTGCAATCATTCAAAGGAACTTGCCCACCAAGAAAAGAGATCCAGGAAGTTTCCAAATTCCTTGCACCATTGGAGACACAATATTTGAGAGAGCATTATGTGATCTTGGTTCTAGTATTAATCTAATGTGATCTTGGTTCTAGCACTACTTGAATGATATTCGGACGACGGGTTAGATCCATGTGACTCGATCGTCGGGAAGGTACAAGAAGATGAGTAGACCGACTTCGTATCTCCCATGAGAAACTTGAGAAAATTCGATTCGGCACTCGTGTCCATCAGCTGTGATCCCTCGGGATCCTCCTCAGGATATTCTTCTTCCTCCTCCTCCGCTAGTTCCTTCTCTTTAGATTCCTCGGACTTCACACCATCTAGTCCGTGGGTTTCCTCAACCTTTGTCTCGTCACCTTCGCACATCCATCCTTCGGGCGATGCTATAAAATCGGAACCTAAGGAAGGTAAGGACCAAGTATGGGCGGTTTTCCAATCATATGGGAGATGAGTTCATAGGGACAATCCCAATGACACAGAGTCCTTTGTAGGTAACGGCTGCGAGCTCGATGGGTTCAGTTTGGTTAGTGGCGCTCACGGCGGCATCGTATTCGATAAAGGAGTGGACCTCGGGCCAAATGAACAATCTCCTCCAAGCATGGCAATCCGGAACTCGTACGGTCGGTCGGGTCAAATCTACCACTATGCACCGAACGAGTAAGCTTTTCGTCCTTGAAGTGGTATATCTGAATCTTGATCGTTCCTAACTCTGCAGTCGGTTCGACATCAACACTACTCCATAGTTATAAGAAACAAAACATTAAATACATGGTAGGCATAGTAAAGAGACATAGTAAATAACAATGGAAATTGACAAATCAAGATGATCAATGAAGTAAATAAGCAAGAGAATCAACAACTATCACTAATGAACCAAGAAAATAGCAATAGATCATAACAAGAAATAAATTTCAGCAAGATCAAAGTAAGAACATAAGAACCTAAAAGCTAGAATTGGGAAATAGAGAAATAGATGAAAGAAACAAGTGTAAATTGCATTAATTAAACAAGAGTAGCAATTAACAAGAATTCAAACATGAATTAAATTAAAGAGTTTGGCTAGTGAGGGCTGGAAATTGGAAGAGAAAATGAAAAACACTATGAACTAGAAGAGAGAAAATGAGAGAGATGGAAAACTCTCCCAAATTCTTCCAAAACTATCTTAAATTCTTAACTATGAATTGATCATAATTGGTAGTGTGTGGTAAAAATCCCCCTTGTGCTTCAGTTGTTCTTCCTTTATATAAATTGAATTTGGGCTTCATGGAGGCTTGGCCTTGGCCCCAAAACTTGAAATTCCAATTCTGGCTTTCAATTAAGGTGTTGCTGCTGTCAAAGTTGCGTGCGCAACATTATAAGTTGCATGGGCAACTTCTGCCAGCAAAAATGTTGCGTGCTTAACATTATGAGTTGTGTGGGCAACTTCGCTAGCAACCTTGCTAGCAACTTCTTCTATTTTTGGCTTCTCTTCATGAATCCTTTGCTTCAATGCCTTCCTTAGTCTTTCACATGCATTTCTCAATCCCTAAAGACCTGAAATACACTAGCAAACATATCAAGGTACCAAGAGGGATGATGTTTTACCAATTTGACTCCATTCTAAGACTAATTTAGCATGTTTATTACAGTTAGAACAAATATAGCAAATGTTCACAAACATGGTTATTCACAAGCAATTATGTGGTTTTAGATTGACGAACCCATCAAATATAACACATATTTTATCATGAAATATGGGTTCATCAATATCCTTCAAAATTTCTTGTTTGTTGTAAGCTTTTAACTTCAGTATTTTTAGGATCTTTTCACTTTTCTAATAGACCAAGTTATTATCCTAGTGTCTGATGATATCGTAGGATTTCAAGCCAATCTTGTGGTTTTCTTGGTGCCTTTTAGTATCTTAATTCTCAAACCATTATTAGATTCATTATGCTATGTCTTAGTATCTTCTATTCTTATCTTAGTGTCTTTTATGGTTTTCTCTCTTATTATAACTTAGTTTGTTACCATACTCATTAAATCTTTAATTTTGTAAAACTTATTTTGAAAACACAAAATCACTATTTATAAACCTCTTCTTTAGAACAAAATCACATATATATATCAAAACCTTTCTTAGAAATAGATTCTTTTGAAAACCCTTATCTAACTCATAGTTCATATCATTGCAAAACTCTAAAACCACTATTTCGGCCTTAGCCATCACCATAAATTTTAAGACTTAAATGTTATCTTACTGTAAAACCTTGGTTTAGAGCACAACATCTTTTTCTTATACTCTTAAATCCATTTCTGTTTAGACAACAAACCGAGTTTTAAAACGTTAAACATATTTCTTTAAACAAAACTTGAATCCATTCTTGTAAAATGCTCAAAATTCTCACTTAACCTTTTTGTACATTTTACCCTTTCTTTAGAAAACCATTTCTTCCATTTCCTCTTTCAAAATCATCAATTCTTGGGCATACCATTTCAGTTCTCATTATTTTCAAATTTAAGCATTTTCAACACATTTCTTACTTAAAGACTTTAGGTCCTTTTCTTAGAAAATCATCTTTACAACTTTATCTCTTGACAAATCTCTTTTAAAACTTAATTTATCATTCAACTTCAAATCTCAAGGTTTTGTCATTTGAAAACTTTATCAAGAACTTATCATTTTATTAGGAAACCAATTCGGTCCCTATAGTTATTAACCTTCTTTAATTCTTTCTTTCATCCTTATTGTTATCATTCTTAGTATCTTTTATCTTTTTAAACTTCATCTCATCTGAAATCCTTGTCCATGTGTCATGACCATTCTTTCTTAAGCACTTAGCATTTTTGTGATAAATATCACATACATTTTCATAGTCCCTCCGAGACATTATCATAAGAGCACGCAAGCATAACATCTCAATCATAAGCATTCATCATCAAACCTTCAAGCCGGCATAAGCTTCAAGCTTTCATCTTTCTCATACATAAATCACACGTGCACTCATCAAAGAACAATATCAATCACGGACACTTTTGCATGCAAGCCCAAGGTCTTAGACCTTCTTTTCAAAACCCTTTCAAAACAAGCATTCAATCACATAGATTCATCATTTTCTTAGCCATTCATTTAGTAATCACATACTCACAAACATTTATTCTTTGATCTCTTTATTCTTTTTCTTAAATAAAATCTTGCATGCAACCATTTTCGAAAGCGTTCATTTTCATATATGACTCTCTAACAACCTAACCCCCTTACCTGTTGTAGACCTCCTAGCTTAACTTGACCTTGCAAGAACTCCTTCTTGCTCCACGGATCCCATGAGCACCTCGAGTTCACCACGAATCTCACGAGCTACTTAAGTTCATCACCACAAATTCGAGACTCCAAGATACACTCGATCTAGGGTCGATCTAGGCACGTCTTAAGCTCTAAGGATGAATAGAAATCAAGATCCATCAACATGCAAGGTGCATGTGATTCGGCCGAACTAAGGAAAAGGATATGGCGAGTTCTTACCGTTCAAAACTCAACCTTGAAGAGATCTTAGCAAGCTACTTGAAGACTTCAAGAAAGGAACAACTAAAATACAAAACCGGACATTATGTGTAACACTCGCTTTTTTCGTATCTGTCAGATTCTCTGTTTCTGACAGAATTTCGTGTGAAGCTTGAGATTGTGTGGAACGTGTTCTTCCATTCATGATATGGTTAAGTTTATGTTAAAGTGGTTTTCGTGACGAGTCTTAGTGACAGATTTGAGCCGTATGCGATTTTTGTGAATTTTCGTCCGTTCGGGTAAAACCGTGCCAGAAATGTCAAAACGATTGTAAAAATATGAGGATCATGAATACGTAGGTGAATTCCTAATCTATCGTTAGTATCATGAGTGAAATTTTGAAATTAGCCTTAATGTTTGCTTCTTAAGAACCAAGAGACCAAAACATAATTTCTCTCTCTTACTTTTTGACTTTTTCCAACATCACTTTCTCTCTCTTCACCACCATTGGTTGCATGGCCTTGGTGTGGCCACCAAGCAACCTCCAACCAGCCACCTTTTTAAATCGCTACCAACCACCTCCACTCACCAAAAATCCTAATTTTGCTTCAACACCAACATCCATCTAAACACCACTTAAGCTCACATTTTTGGCTTCCTTTCTCTTCTCATTTCCGCCGCCACTCCTCCCATCTTCACTTCAGATTTTCATCTTCTTCAAACACTAAATAAACATTCTATTATTCTAAGAGGAAGAATAAATAGTCTAAGAGCTCAAGGGAGCCCTTCATCGCCGAGGAGCCACCACCGCGGAGGGCACCACCGCGATGTGACCACCACCACCGCGCCACCACCAACATCTCCATCATCTTCTTGTCTTGCTTCTCTTCTTCCTTCTCTTGTCATCTTCGTTGATCTTCAAGGTGAGACACAAGAACAACTCTTGTTCTTACTAAAACTCATGAACTATCCTAGAATCTTACCTTTTCCGTTTTCATATTTTAGTTGTTCCTTTCTTGAAGTTTTCATGTAGCTTGCTAAGATCCCTCCAAGATTAAGCTTTCAAAGGTAAAAGCCCATCCTCCCTTATTTCCTTGGCTTCAGCCGAATCACATGCTCATGCATGGTGATGGATCTTGGTTCTCGTTATCATTTAGAGCTTAGGACGTGCATAGATCGAGCCTAGATCGAGTGAAGCTTGGAGTCTCAGAATCGTGGTGAACTGAAGTAGCTCGTGAGATTCGTGGTGAAATCGAAGAGCTCGTGGGATCCATGGAGCAACAAGGAGTTCCTGCAAGATCGAGTTAAGCTTAGGAGGTCTTTAAGAGGTAAAGGGGTTAGGGTGTCTAGAAAGTCATATGTGAAATGAACGTTTTTGAAAAAGATTGCATGCAAGATTTTATTAAAGAAAAAGAATAAGTTTAATCTTCTATGAATGCATGTCTGGCTTCGGTTATGATGTGACTAAATGATGAGTCTATGTGATTGAGTGTTTACTTAAAAAAGGTTTTTAAAAGAAGGTCGGAGACCTTAAGCTAGCATGCAAAAGTGTTCGTATTTGATATGTTGTCTTATAAGTGCCTGCATCATTTTGAGTATGAGTATGACGAATGCTTGAAGCTTTATGTTAGAATGAATGATATATGTTAATGAATGTTTATGAATGAGATGTTATATATGATTGCGTGCTCTTTATGATGACGTCCCGGAGGGACTATGTGAATGTATGTGATATCTATCATGAAAATGCTAAATACTTTAAGAAAGAATGGTCATCACATATGGACAAGGATTTCGGATAAGATAAAGTTTAAAAGGATAGAAGATATTAAGAATGATGAAAAGATAAGTTAATCAAAGAAAGAATTAAAGAATGTTAAGAACTAAAGGGACCGAATTGGTTCCCTAATAAAATGATAAGTTTTTGATAAAGTTTTCAAATGATAAAACCTTGAGATTTGAAGTTGAATGATTTGATCAAGTTTTAAAAGAGATTTGTCAAGAGATAAAGTTATAAAGATGATTTTCTAAGAAAAAGATCTAAAGTCTTTAATTAAGAAATGTTTTGAAAATGTTTTGAGTTTGGAAAGATTGGGACCGAAATGGTATGCCCAAGAATTGTGATTTTGAAAGTTAAAAGTGTAACATTTACTAAGATGTTAAGAAGAATGATAAAGAATGTTTGGGAGAAATGGTTTTCTAAAAGAAAGAGTTGAATGACCACAGATTTTAAGTGAGAGTTTCATGTATTTCACCAACAATGAATTTTAAGTCTTGTTCAAGAAAGTATGTTTTAATAATGGTTGTATAAAGAGGAGATATTTAAGTTTTGAAACTAATATAAAAGGCTTAAGGCCGAATGATGATCTTCAAGTTTTGCAATGATATGAACTAAGATTTTAAATAAGGGTTTTCAAAGGAATCTATTTCTATGAAAGGTTTTGGTATATATAAGATTTGGTTTTAGGAAAGAGGTTTATAAGTAAAGTGTTTTAACAAAAAGCTTTGAAGAAAACGTTTTCAAACAGAAAGTTAAAGAATGAAAGTGGTTTGTGTTTTAAATCAAGTTTTAAAAAATTAAAGATTTAATGAGAATGATGATCAAACTAAGTTTTAATAAAGAAGAACTATAAAAGACACAAAGATAAGAAAAATGAAAAGATTAAATATTAAAAGATTCAAGAAAAGATTAAGACATGAACATAAAATATAAAAGCCTCAAAGATAAGAATAAAAGATACTAAGACATGACATAATGAATCTAATAAAGAATTGAGAATTAAAATACTAAAAGACACAAAAAAAAACTATAAGCTAGCTTGAAAGCCTATAATATCATAACACACTAGGATAATAATGTGGCCTATTAAAAAAGTGAAAAGATTATCAAAAATACTAAAGTTAAAAGCTTACAACAAACAAGCAATTTTGAACGATATTGAACATCCTAATGTATAAAACTTAATCAAGTGAAAAGAAGATAAGCTTAATAAATAAGGCCTAATGCCATTATGAACTAATAATAATGCTAAAGATATCGTAAGTATATTATACATCTTTCATAATGCAAGGTTGAGAGAAGAGTTATAGTGAGTATGAAATTCCATGTTGTGATGTACCAAAGATGATATAATTAGTGGATTGAGCATCTTGTATGAGATTGATCCGGTTCTGCGTGAACCCTTGTGTGGTAAGGACGTTGGTTGTGTTCCGCTTGCATTGTTTGTATGGCTTGATGAAAGGGGTCGCTCCCTAAGAGACCCATATTTGTTGAAAGGGTAATCATACTTTTAGTTTTTGCGTTTTTCTGCACTATGAGTAACTAACTCCATTGTTGAGGATGTGGAGCTCTATTCACCCCGATAGAGAGTATTTATTCTAGTTTGTTTTCCTTCTTCAATTGCAAGTCTTTGAATACAATTCAAGGTTGGTTCTCGTCCTTCATCAACAAGGGATTAGTGTACTGAGAGGTAATTAATTATGTCTTGGTTTGATTATTAAGTTTGAGAAAACCTCTAACCAAACGTGCTTGAGAATTCTTCCTCATATCTGTTTGTTGAACTAGATATAGGGATATATCAGGTGTGGAATAATTAATTTGTGAGAATTCAATTGGATTAGAGTTAGGTTTAATAAGTGACATAAAATTTAGTCTAAAACCACTTTTGAATCTTACAGGTTAGAATCAAAATTGTCCTTCACCTTTGTTCTTGTTTAATTAATCAAAAAATTGATAATTAATTAGGTTCAAATAAACTAAGTTACTGAGAGATCATAATTTAGTTAATTAGGATCCACTGTGAATTGGTCATTACTTGCTAAAGAAGAAAACAGATTTTAGGATTTAAAATCTTAGGGTTGAATATCTCCAAGTTCTTAACTCTTTCTCATCATTGTTCTCCTTATCCCATTTTGCTTACTTCATTGCCAAGTTATTATTGTTTACTGCAATTCATATTCTGTTTACTGCTAAATTCATCACAACTCTCAAATTTTGATTTTGTCTAATTAAAAAACAATTTAATCAGTATTGCTTAGTCTGTTAATCCTCGTGAGAACGATATCCACTCACCGTGGTATTACTTGTGATCAGGTGCACTTGCCGGCAAGTCTGAAATTTTGCAAGGATTTCGGGCATCATATTTTGAAAAACACTCTAAACTCTAATTTATTACACAACCTTCTTCTATTCAATTTTCCCTTCATTTTATCTATCTCTCTCTTTCCTTCTCTCCATCAATATAAAATATTATGATTCTTGATATGGTTAAGAATTTTTGTAATTTATACTTTATAAATCTTAATTCATAAATACATGTAAAATACATGAAAAGAATGATGAAAAATCATTGTTTGATTTGAATTTATTTAAGTGATCAACATAAATATCTTGTGAAAATAAAAAAATTATTCTAAAAAACAAATAATAGTAACATAACTTAACTTTTTTTTTTCCCCAAATCATACTACTAACTACGCACTAAATAAATGTAGTTCACAAAAAATAGTTGCAAATATATTATTTTAAATTGTTTTGTGTTCTACTTTAACACACACACATTCTCTTTTTCTATCTCTCACATGCTTCCCCAATTCAAATTTACACTCTCTTGAACGCTTCCCTTTTATGTTTGGCAAATTTGTTGGTCTGAATGTAGAAGTGATTTTGCTTTCTCAACCTACATTTATGTGAAACTAAAAATTTTAGCTTTCGCGTTCAGTTATTCCCTTACATTATCTTTGGTGTTGTCAATTTAGATATATCATTTTAAAAAATTGAATTTAGGTAATACAAGCATTGCCTACTAATCCTCAAATTAACTTTCATTCTTTGAGTTTAGATAAAAAAATTAAAAGAAATTATTTTAGATATTATAAATTTATAAACATTCAACTTATTGGTGAATGAGAAAATTGAATCACATGGATATACATGCACATTTATTATTGTAAAAAATTATTTAAATTGAAGGAAAAAAAATGCATACAAAAATAAAACGTAAAAGTTATAAAAGAAAATGAAAAAGAGATCAGGGTTATTGGTAAAAAAAAATTTATTGTTGAATTAGACAACCCCAAATTCTTAGTTTACTATATTCCTCCTCAAGGACTAGAACCAGGGTGCAGCGTATATGAAGCTTGAAGTATAGCCAATTGATCTATGCGCCTCTGCTGCGTGATTATTGGTAAACTTAATGTTTCTTTTGTGTCTATTGGTAAACTTAATTGAATGATAATGATAGTAATTAAGGCAGCATTTGGTTTCCCCTCCAGGGACTGAGACTGAAAGACTGAGTTTCAGTATTGTGTTTTTTTGGTGAGGACTGGAACTAAAATTTCAGTCCCAGTTCCAATTTTTCCAGTATTTTCAGTACCTCCAGTTAGGAGGGACTGGAAGACTGGAGACTGGGACTGAAAATTCAACAATAATTTCTACCATTCATACCCTCATAACATTTTGTTTATTCCATTCCTTACCCCTCACCCCTTCGAATGAAATTAGGTTTGGCACTGATTTGAGCCTTCAATCAACGCCTCTATTTCTTCGTCCCGGAGCTCGAGTTCGTCGATTGCGAGGCACACCAGCGGACAGCGGGTTGCGGAGACTGGTTTCTGTCGGCGCCGGAGAGGAAGAATCTACAAGGACGAAGTTCGGCCAAGGTAAGCCCCTCCTCCTCTTCTGATCTTCCGTTTAACCCCTCTGCATGCGTGGTTTAGAAGGTTGGGTTTCCAATCGTTTTGAAATGTGTGGGGTTTAGGGTTGTGGTGATGTTGGTTTGGAGCCTCGTGTGTGTTGTGTTGGCCTAGGGCTGCGGAACCGACCTCCAGTGTTGGTTCCCCCATGTTGGTTGGGGCCTTTGTTGCTGCCGGGTGTTATGATCATCGTCTATCTTACAATTGTAGTGCTTTCTAAACCTATGATGTCCTAGCAATGATTATTGCGGTGGCTGTTGGCTGAGAGGGAATTTTTTTGTTTCTAAGTTGCTTGTGTATATTCTTTCTGTTGTAATTGGAAGCATGAAATAGGTTGGGGATAAAGAATGAAACTGAAGAAAAATTTTCTTTCAATTGCTGCCTGTTGCACGCCTGTTTCCGATTTCTTTCCATGTGCTATGTGCATGATGTTGTTTTCGTTTCTTGATTCCTATTAATGAAGAATTTGCTGTCATTTTTGTGCTTCTAGTTGTTATGTGTAGGCTTGTGTGTTGCGGTTTCACCCTATACTTGTTTGATATTGCAAAGCAGTGCCTTTTGTTTTCTCCTTTTCGATCTTGCAAATAACTGCCATTTGATTTAGAATGGTAATATTTCACATTGTTTGAGAGAAGTGGATGCTATGTTGAGTCAAAATGATAATCTTGCTTGCTACTAGGGTGTCTATCTCTTTTCCCTGTCTGGTTTGAAGAATGTTGCACAAGCTGGTTTTATGGTTAATAGTTTTGAATGTGGCGTGCACTAGTTTGTTCTGATCTTTGCCAAACCATTTGCTTGTTTTGTTTAGGAATAAATGGATCGTTCCGAAAAGATTAAGCTGTGTGTTGCATTTTATCAGTTGATGAGAATGAGGCATGATAACATGTTGTTTTGCCTTGTCCTTACCCTGATCGTGTACTTTAGGAAAAAGTAAAATGCACGGTTGCCGTTGGGGGGAAGAGTTAGCAGTAGAATTAGGCGTGATGCGCTTGAACGCATAGTCGGAGAGGGGATAGGAATTGTGTGTGGGAGTTGCGAATGAACACGAACGCTTTTGCTAATTTGTGTGAATTGCTACAAACCGGAGGGGGTTTAGTCGAGGACGGTCGGGTGAGTTTACTCGAGCAAGTTGCGACCTTCCTGATAATCCTTGCTCACCATAAAAAAAAACCGTAGTCTTCAAGTTAGGTTTTGTAGGTCCGGGGAAACAGTAAGTAGGTACTTTAATAAGGTATTGAGGGCAGTTATCCGGGTCCAAAGCGTGTTATTCGCAAAGCCCACACCGGTTGATGAAGGCTGTGCAGACCATACATGGAATAAGTTTAAGGTATTGAAATTTCTATTTAGTGTTTTGATTAGTTTTTGCTACATCTAAATGGAAACAAACTCCTAAATGTCCCATTGTTTCTTTTGACTTTATAGGGTTGTTTAGGGGCTTTAGATGGGACTTACATAGAGGTGACCGTATTAGAAAATGACAAGCTCCGATACCGGACAAAAAAGGGGAAGGTTTGCACTAATGTGCTAGGGGTCTGCAATAGGGAGATGAGCTTTGTGTATGTGCTAAGTGGCTGGGAAGAGTCCGCTTCAGACTCAAGAGTGCTCCGGGATGCGATCACTCGTCGCAACTGCCTCCAAGTTCCCAATGGTAACCCTTCAGCTCTTGTTAAACCGTTAACTAGCTGTCATAGACTCCGATACCGTAGATTTGTAATAGTTTGTGTTTGTTGTGATGTTGATAGGTCATTACTACCTTGTCGACGCGGGCTACACTAATGGCCCCGGATTTTTGGCGCCATACAGAGGTACTCGATACCATCTGAAAGAGTGGGGCCATGGTTCCCTTGCACCTCAAACGTACCAGGAGTATTTCAATAGGAAGCACTCATTCGCCAGAAATGTCATAGAGCGTTGCTTCGGTTTACTAAAGAAGCGATGGGCAATACTAAGAAGCCCTTCCTTTTATCCAATAAAGACACAGAGTCAGATTATCATAGCCTGCTGCCTTCTCCAAAACTTTATCCGCCTAGCCATGGACGTGGATCCGGAAGAAGACTCAGCCTTCGCGGAGGCCTTTGCACCAACGAGCGACGAGTCTCAACCGGAGGAGAGGATTCAGGTAGTAAAAAACACGGAGGAGTGGAAGCAAATGCGTGACACCATGGCGGTTGAGATGTTTGATGAGTGGAGAGCAATTAGAGGGTCCTTTGCTGCTGAAAATGTGGGGTTTGATTGAGAATGAATGTAGTAGTGGAATGGATTATGTGTGTGTGCGCGCAATAAGTATTGTTCATGTAATTGTTAGATTCAAGACATGAGTATTGTTCATGTAATTGTTAGATTCTTCTTTCTAGTCTTTGAGAACCTTTGTGTTTGAATTTAGAATAATCATTGAACTAAAGACAGCTGTAATTCGTTAATTTTAAATTTAATGGCTTGTTGGCTGTATGGAAACTGGAAATATTTAGAGTGTGGCCTCTTTGATGAGTATATTTAATTTTAAGAGTATATCCTTGCTGTTTTGTTTCTTTTCCATATTAAAACGCTCATGACCTTGTATTCCATTGTGGATAAGAGTGTAATCTTAATTGGTATTTGATTTAATGGCCTTGTATTTCATTGTGGCTAAGAGTGTAATCTTGTGTAATGGGAGAAGTGATTTGGAAGTGGCAGGGGTTTATTGTGTATTTCATTGACCTTGCTGTTTTCTTTTTAATTGTGTATTTCATTGTGTATTTCATTGACCTTGTTGTTTTATTTTTAATTTCATAATTCAAATAGAATTCAGTTTTTATGGTATAGGGAGAAGTGATTTCGGTTATTACCTGGAACATTAGGAATTAGGTCAAAGTATAATTGTATGCAATTATGCTTTTCTTTTCTTTTCTTATTGGTTCAGTTTTTCACCCCCTCATTTGTTTCAGATTTTCCCCCCTTTTTTCTTCTTTCTTTTGGTACATGGCCTATAATTTTACTTTATCTATGATTAGTTAGTGCTGGATTATAATGTCATTACTTGGTAAGTTGAACTGTCATGACTTTATAGCTCAAATTGAAACCGAAAGCTTAACTAGTGTTGAACTATATTCCATAAAATTAGTTAGGTGGCAGGGTACGTGCATCAAGATTCAGTTAGGTTGCATGTAAATGTTAGTAGAACACAATTAGATTACTTGCTTTGTCACATGTGTATATACTGACTAACATATATAATAAACATGCATAAGTAGTAGTAGTGTATGTGTATGTGTTGGATATGCATATGCCTAATAACAAAGTTACTGGATTCTGATGGATGAATATCTGAAAGTAGTGGGGGCAATCTAAATCGTCATTCACTCACGTGAATGAAGAAATAATAATACATACATACATATTAACATACACATATATAGTTTCTTTTGGTAAATCACCTAAATGGAATGATGATTTATCCATCTAACTGTTGTATCATAATTATAACCAGTGGTGGCAAAAAAAGGAAAATGAAAGTGAGAAAAAAAGAGATAGATATTAATAATAAGTTGTGATGATAGAGAGAGGGGGTGTTTTGTACAATTGTGAAGACAACAAAAAGAAGGGAATTATTACTGTTACATGTAAAATCTAATCTTAATAGGGTAATCCATGATGTTCCAATGCATGCACCAGCTTTTAATATATACCATATACTATAGTCAGTTTTTTCCCCCATTTCTCTACATTTGTTGCTATGTTGCGGCTGAATTATGTAAGCATATCTCACAACATTACTGTTTTTTACCACAGGGAGCACCATGGACAAGCGCATGTGGACCGAGGAAGAAACCGAAGCGTTTGTTGGATTCATGGAGGAGGTGGTGGCTGAGGGCAGCAGGCCGGATTGCGGCCAATTCCGCCAAGGCACATTCGAAAAGCTTGCCCTGAAGATGCTTGAGCAATTCCCCAACTGCACGGTCACTGCAAAGCACTGCAAGAACAAGCATAAGTGCATGAAGGAGAAGTATCAATACGCTACGGATATGCTTGCTTGTAGCGGCTTCGGATGGAATGCCGAGAGGCAATGCATTGATGTGGATAGCAGGGACGTCCTTGAAACCTGGCTTAAGGTAGTAACTCCTCACCTTGCCTGTGTGTGTGAATCTGAAATGGTTTATGAGTGATACCTTGATTCTGTTTTCAAATTGCAGGCACATCCTAAGAAGTTCTACACTCCGGGCAAGCCCTTTCCAATGTTTGAGAGGCTTGGCCGGATCTTCGGCAAGGACCGAGCAACCGATTCCGCGGCCGTGAGTGGATTCGATGAGGAGGAACAGATCCGGGAAGAACCGGACGAGGATGACCCAACCATGGATGACTACTTCATGTCGTCGGAGCCAACGGCCACTGGACCGGCTGATACTACAGGAGTGCAAGGACAGGGAACCGCTTCCTCCGTTGATTGCACGGCTTCCACTAGGAGGATTTCTGGGAAAAAGAGGAAGCAAGCGGACATTTTAGAGAGGATGGCTGACGAGGTGCATGAATTGACCGCGGCTCAGAGGGAGCACGTCCAGATTCTAGCAAATGCAATCTCCGACAAGAATGATGAAGTGAAGATGGGAGAGAAGTTGGCTGAGCTTGGATTTGCTGATCATGACGCCATCCACGTAGTGGTGAAGATATGCTCGGATCCTCGGTTGGAGAAGAGCTTCTAGGGATTGACTGACGCTCAGAAGACGACGATTGCGCAGGACGTTCTTGACGGCAAGTATTGACGGTCAACGGGCAAGGGTTAAAGCACATCAAACTGTGGTTTACAAGTGTTTCACGTGGCAGGAACCTTGATATCTTTTTATTATTTTCCATTTGTATTTGAGTTGCTTACATGGAGTTGGACATGTTACCTTTCTATGTTGCAATGACTCGGTAGTAACTTAGAACTAAGGTTGAAAAACCAAACTTGTTAGATGGTGGAAAACTCCTATGGTTAAGACATATCATGCTGTTTTTTGGCTTAGCATATCAAAGGTGGATGTCAAATTTTTATAGTGTTTGTGTCCACAATATTTTCCTGACTTATGACAGGTTTCATAATTTCTTTCTCTCTTGACAATGTTAGTGCTCTTATCTGTTGCTTACAATTTGTTTCATTATTAGTGTCTTTCGCTATTTCCATTTCGTATCAAACTATGCTTGTGTAATATTTTGTATAATTGCCAACAACTATGCTGCCCATGCACAAAAAAATTTCTAACCTATCAAATACTATATCCATCTAAATAAAGTTAAACCAGGGTCTTTACAAGGCACAAATGCAAGATTTCTCCCACAGCCAAGGTATGTTCTTGCTGCTGCTCGTTACTCAAAATTAACCCTTAAATATTGTTGTGAATTGTTTCATCAATTTTCTGTTATAACTTTGTGAATGGTGTTGTTAATTGCTTCATATGTTATCCGTATGTGCATCAATACTATTCTTCTTAGTATGCATTTTCTTTGCAAGTTGAAGAAGCTATCATTATAGGAAACTTTTTATTGTGCTTATTCATTGAGCAAATTTTTTTATTGCGTAGCTACTTTGTTCATCATTGACCTTTCTGTCAATATTTATTGGTGTCTATTGACCTTTCTGTCAATGTGTAACCTCTTATGATATATTTGTTGTCCAAAGGATTAAAACTGGTATTCCTAATACTGATTTTACATTATACCAAAATATTGAAGTAATGGAATATAAGTTATCAAAATTAACCTAAATTAACGCCATGCACAAAAAATTTCTAACCTATCAAATACTATATCCATCTAAATAAAGTTAAACCAGGGTCTTTACAAGGCACAAATGCCAATGGAATAAACAGCGGGGATTATAATACATATCTATTTTCCTTAATCGGATGTTCTTAATACACTTCATAAAACTCAGTTCTTAAAGAACACCACCATGATCAACACCAAGCAAAACACAACACAAGCAAGGTGCACACATGCAAACAACTTCAGAGTTACACAATCATACTCAATTTTCCTAATCCTATCGTGTGCAAGTAAGCTGCTCCGCAGCCCAAGTTGCGCATCTTCGGCATCTCGATTGCGATTTTGCCCAACCACCCTTGCCGGGCAATTCACGGGAGGTCCTGCCCACCGAAACCACCGACATTTCCCGTCCGGACAAGAGAAGTACTCCCGTCCTGGATTAGCCTCGCTATTTGAAACCTTCATCTGTGCAACCAATCCGCACTTGCAAATCCGCTCACCGTTACTACTGGAGTCACCGCTGTCGGCCGATTTTGTTCTATGCGACATGCCGTTGTCCCTTTAAAAACCAAAACCTGCAATTCCCAAACAACCAACATTCAGAAACACAATCATAGCTACATAG
>JASCZI010061676.1:0-11358 GCA_036250425.1 Stylosanthes scabra | reverse complement strand
TATATATATATATATATATATATATATATATATATATATATATATATATATATATACTGTAATTTAATTTCAATATCAAAGCTGATAATAAATTTTTACATGGTCACGCAACCACCTATTTCAATATCAAAAATTCTATTTGCATACCAAAATTAGCACTAAAATCAGTCATCGATGTATAATACATATTGAAATATAAAATACACACTAAAAATGAGTTAAATTATATATATATTTTATATTTTAACGTATATTATACACAATGATTAATTTTGATGTACACCTAGCATATCTTTTTCAATATATAGAACATCGGTTGCTTCTAGCTAACTTTCTTCTTAAAAAATGTGATATGAAATCGAAAGAGAGAAGGCTATATATATATTCCTTCCAATATATGCATATCCACAAGTCAAGAACAAATAAAAATAAAAAATATGTAGAACTTGGAAGTTGGAAGAGACAGAATAGGCCCTCAATTAATTAATTAACTCCACATACACATTACACATACATTAATTTAATTATATGAATAAGTAATAAATTAATTAATTAAAGTAAATAATAAGAATGAAGCGGCTTGAGTGCTTGACCACAAAAGCCTTAATTTTATATTCCATGCACACTCATATACACGTCCACTACTAGAAAAAATTTCTCATTTAATTTGTGGTTTGGACCTTGGGCCAATCAAATTAGATAGAGGGCTTAAAATGATTCCCCCTTTATACCCTTTTTTCTCCCCTTTTTCACAACACTCCCAACCACTTGTTCTTTCTTAAAACCCAAAATTCCCAATGGGACACACACTCATTCATGAATCAATAAAATGATCAAACCACCATTCCCTCCTTCTCCTTCTCCTTCAACATTCTTCTTCTTTCATCTCCTTTACCCTCTCCTCCTCTACTTTTGATCCAAATTCTTCAACTTTGTCAGAAAGTTTAATTTACTACCGACAGATTTATCGACGAATCTTTCTTTACAGTATGGGGGCTGCTGTTTCTTCAACTAGTGTAGCAGACTTTATTGATGATGTTGGTTCAGAATCATCGTCGTCGTCATCGTCAACAGGGCTTGGTGATATCCCAGAGAGCTGCATCTCTTTCATTATGAAGAGTTTTGATCCGAAAGAGATTTGCCAATTGGCTAAAGTGAACAAAACTTTTCATAGAGCTTCCTCAGCTGATTTTGTATGGGAATCAAAGTTGCCACAAACATATAACTTCCTTCTCAATAAGGCTCTTGGTGATAACAATAAAGAGGATTTAATTAGAACCATGACCAAGAAAGAGGTTTATGCCAAACTATGTAGACCTAACTTCTTTGATGGTGGCACCAAGGTGAGTTTAATTAAATTATTAATTATTCTTTTCCGTTAATTAATTAATTTCCTTTTTCATTGAGTTGATTTGTTTTTCTTTTATGGTTTAAAGGAAGTTTGGTTGGATAGAAAGAGTGGACAAGTTTGTTTGTTCATTTCATCAAAGTCCTTCAAGATTACAGGAATTGATGATAGAAGATATTGGAATAATATCCCAACTGAAGAATCCAGGTGAGAATAACCATATTAACTTTTCTTTTCTTTCCCTTTTTCTATTAGAAAAAAAAAAAAGAAAAAAATATTGGGAAGATATTTTCTTTCTTTATGTATGTATATATGCCGGATATTTAATTTTCTTTTTGTTTTAATTTATTTCAATTTAGATTAGGCGACAATTGTCATACAAATTAAAGAAAAAGCATTTCTCCCATCTTTGTCATATGTAATAAATAGTTTAATTTCTTTCCCTTTTAAACATATTGCACTTAGATAGCATAACGGATCGGAAATTTCTCATTTTTAACCTTATTAATGCAGATAAAAGATTTGAAATAATGTTAGGTAGTGTGGATCTATCACATGAACAAGGTTAGGGAACATAGAATGATTATATATCCAATATATTATATATGCTCATATTTTTGTTGAAAATAATTATATTTTACCTTTCTAGTTTTAATAAAATCTTCTAAATCTTATCTATAAAAAAAAACTTCTAAATCTTAACTATTTAGTTACTTGATGGAGATTAATAATATTATGTTGCACAAGAATACAAAATCACATTACTGTTTATCTTTTTCCTAAAAGACATGATTATTTTCATAGAAAGAAAAATAGATATATCATTCTTGATACACAATTCCGGGACAAGTTTTTTTTTTTTTTTAAATTTGTTTTGTTATTGGCAAGTGGAAATGTGGAATGCCATTTGCTGTACCCAAATTCTGGTATTTCATCTTTCCTAGTCAGCTATTCGATCATATCTTATAACAAATTATATATAATATAAGAAGAAATTAAAATATGAAACAATTTGCACTTTAGAAAATCATATACAATACTAGTTGAAAAGGACTTGTATTCATTATTCAATAACAATAAGTCTTTTTGTTAATTTGTATTTGTCTATTCCGGATACGGTGGTTGTATTTCATGTATCCAACTACACCAAATTAAATAATATTTAATTATTTATTCTTTATTTAAATCACTTTGATTAACCTATGCGTCTCACTAAATAATTGTTATTTAGTATAAGAGACTAAAAGAGAGATCAATTATCAATTAAAATTCTAATAAAAATGAAGGTACCGGAGAAAGGGAAATTGAGATGCATGCCTTCATCATTATGCTCATTTACCATGGTGCAGGAACTCTCTGGACCACCCAATATTATAATAATTGGTATTTTTGAAAATCAAAAGTAGTGTGTTCTTTCCGATTAATAAAAGCCAAAAGAATGCTGCTTTTGTGACTTTAACTAACCACTTTGTCTTTAAAATAATAATATTAATATTAATATTAATAAGGATACTTATAATTTATAAAGATCCTCAATTTAAAGAGCCAACTAATTAAGTTGTTCGGCTTTCACTGTTAAGTAAAGATTCCAACTCAACACTTTGCCATGATTGTGAGATCTAGATAGATAATGTTAAAAGTGCTTATGGTATTGTGAGATTGTCATTCTTTTTTTTTAAATAAGAAAGATAAAAAAGACAAGTTATATATGTACAAAAATCATTTACTTCTGCAAAGTATCATTGGTTATATAAATTAAATATAAATTTTGAAAAATGAAAAATTGACATGAATTGTTTTGTGGGATGCAGGTTCAAGAGTGTTGCATATCTTCAACAAATGTGGTGGGTTGAAGTGTTAGGGGAAGTAGACTTTGAATTTCCAAGAGGGAAATATAGCATTTATTTCAGGCTTCATTTGGGGAAGACCTCAAAGAAATTGGGCCGAAGAGTGTGTGACTTGGCCCAAGTCCATGGCTGGGACATCAAGCCCGTTAGATTTCAACTATCCACATCTGACGGCCAGAATTCACTTTCCCAGTGTTATTTAAGTGGGCCAGGAGAGTGGGCCCATTATCATGTTGGAGATTTTGTCATTGATAAGCCCAATGGGTCCACAACCATCAAGTTTTCCCTGGCCCAAATTGATTGCACACACACAAAAGGTGGTCTTTGCATAGATGGGGCAGTGATTTGCCCAACTGAGTCTGAGAATACAAAACAATTTTGATGGAAGCACTTTTTTTGTAGACAAAACTCTCGGAGAAGTCATTGTTTAATTAATTAATTGTTTATATAGACAATTTGTTGTAATTTATTTTTCTTAGGCAACTTTTTTTTTAAAACAATGGCTGTATTTTTATTTGTGTGATTTTCCCGAATGTGACTACATCTTTTGTTGTAAAGCTCATAACTAATTCTTTTGCCAATACCATCTATTAAAATATTCTCACATGTAAAATTTTTAAAATAATAATAATATATTCATAGCTTTTCTAAAACAAATTAAAGAGAAGTGATGATCAATAAACTAGAGAGTGAACATATTATTTTTTTACCAATAAGTAATATTTTATTTTTGTCTTGTGGCAACGATCTAATTAGAAATTGGACAAAACAAAAAAATCTAATTAGAAGGGGAATTCTAGCAAGCGACGTGCCAGAGAGGGGCGCATGAAAGTCTGATACGGACTATCTCATCTGACACGGTTTTGAAGATTTATTTTGGCGTTAGATTTTAACCCATAAAATTAACTAAATTACAAAATTGACTGGGATCCTAATTAAGAAAATTACAATTTTTTCTATTGGATGTATAAACTAAAAATGTGAAACACATGTTGTTTTTTAGGCCGGTCTAGGGATGGCAAAAATCCTCACACTCGTGAGTACCCGCCTCAATTACCCGTGACGGGGAGGCTAATGGGGATCCGCGAAATTCTCACGGGGACGGGTATCCATCCCCACGAATAAACGGGGACGAGGATGGGGATAGAGGTATCCGCCCCATTGGTACCCGCGAAATTCCCGTGAAGATTGTAATTACATATTTGTCCTTACATATATGGTTAGATTTTATTCATATATTAGAAACATATTTTTATTTTATTTTATATGTTTGAGATTTTATGTGTATGTGAGTATTAAATTTGTATTTTAATATGTTAAATTTTATTTTATTATACTAAAGTTTAATATATTTGTGTTATTTTTAATTTCTTTTGTTAAAAATTAATATCCATGGATATCCGCGGATATCCGCCAAATCCAAGGGGATTTATAAACGGGGACCCGCGACGGGGATGAGGCGGAGACAGGAGGCAATTTTATAAACGGGGATGAGAGTGGGGGTAGTGGTACCCGCCCCACGGATACCCATTGCCATCCCTAGGCTGGTCCACGCCAAAGTTGGGCCTGAAGCTCAAACTGTTTTGTTCCGTTCATTATTATATGATATGATGGACCTTTGGAGAAACAATAATTATACGCAATCAAGCATTTTAATAAACTAAGTCCAACCAAACTTCTCTCCTCAACGTGCTTTTTTCTCTTCTTCTTTGCATAGGAAGACGACAACAACGACGACGGCAACAGTAGCGACGACGGCGACAGCAGCAACGACGACGATGACAGTGACGATGACGACAGTGATGAGGAAAAGAACAACAACGATCATGATGTCATTGCGAGAAAAAAGAAAGATAATACAGTAAGAAATAAGGAAGAGAAAGAAGATGAACAAAACAGAGAAGAAGAAGAAGAAGAAGAAGAAGAAGAAGAAGAAGAAGAAGAAGAAGAAGATGATGATGATGACGATGATGATGATGATGATGATAACAACATTGAAATTGGTGAAGAATAGGAAGAATAAAAACACAGAGGAAGAGAATGAGGAGGAATGCATAGAAGACAAAGAAGAAGAAGGAAGAAGAATATGAGGAGGAGGAACAAGAAGAAAGGAATAGAAAATTTGTTTTTGTTTCCATGAAAATTCGTTTATGTTTTTGTGAAAATTCAATTCAATTTTTATTTGAAAATCTGCTTCTGTTTTTCATGAAAATCCGTTTTTATTTTCAAGAAAAACCAATTCAGTTTTTATATGAAAATCCGTTTTTGTTTTATATGTAAATCCGTTTCTATTTTTCATGAAAATCCAATTCAGTTTTTCATCATCAATATTAACAACAATAGCAACACCACCACCACCGACGACAACAACAACAGCAATATCAAAGACGTAACAGTGAAGGAGGATGAGGAGGAAGAAGAAGACAAAATGGAAGAAAATGAGGAAGAAGAAGAAGATTACGGTGACATCAACAACAATCATGACGGCAGCAACGACAACGATGGCGACAGTGGTAGCAACGATGGCGACACAGTAACAAGAAGAAGAAGGAGGAAGATTATGAAGAATTGTAAAAAATTTGGAACGTGAAGCGCGCGTGTTTTCGCGATTTTGGAATATTAGGTGAATAAGTGTTACGCGTGTAACATATGCACCGGGTGAGAGTAAGCAAAAATTACTTAGTTGAACTTGATTGAGATAATTGTTTGGTATATAATGGGACTTAAATATTATCTAGAACCCATAATTATATTAATAGGGTTTGGGACAAAACCAAATTCCAGAAAAGAGAAAATAGAATTATTAGCATTGTGTTATGTATTTTATAATGAATTTTATAATATTTTGACAGAGAGACGATTGGGTTAATGTTGGGGCCCCTCTCCTTAGCAGAGCTTCCCCTTCGCTTGACACAGTGGAAGAGAGTGCCAAGTTGATGGAGTACGTAACGGAGAATGGAGAATAGGACATACAGAGACTTAATTACTTGATCCCCGATAATGATATTAGCCATATTGCCCGGATTAAACCCCCCAACATTTTAGAAGGGAAGGACACTTTGTGCTAGAAGGCTAGTTTGATGGTGTTTTCTCTGTCAAAAGTGCCTATGGGGGCTTAACTGGTAGCATGGAGACAGAAACGGTCAATTGGAAAGGAATATGGAAGTGGAAGGGTATCCAAAGAATAAAAACCTTTGTTTGGTAGCTGGCTCATAATAGCATTGTTACTGACAGCAGAATTGCTCTTTGGAACCCAAGTCACAGCCCTTATTGTACTCTGTGTGAAAGGGAAATGGATACCCCAATCCATGCAATTAGAAACTGCCCCAAAGCCTCTAGAATTTGGGGAATGCTGATCAACCCTGCCAAAACAGCCTCTTTCTTTTCAACCAATATGAAAGAGTGGATAAATTTGAACATCAATAGTAATATTGGAAGAAATCCTGCAGAGGAGTGGAAAGATATCTTCATGTGGCAGGGTGGTATATTTGGAAGTTTGGAAACAAGATGAAACATGGTGGATCGGAGTGCACGGAGGCTATCAAGATCTCCAGAATCAGAAACCTCGTAAAGGAAGTCAGAGATTTGAACACTAGAGAGGATAATCATAGACCCCAGACCAGAATGATTAAATGGAGTGCCCCTCCTCATCCGTATATCAAGCTCAACACGAATGGAGCATCACGAGGTAATCCTGGGAGTGCTAGTAGGGCGGGGGTTTTTAGAGATCAGTTTAGAAACTACATTGGAAATTTTGCTCGAAGATTGGGAAATATGAAAGCAATAGAAGCGGAGGTGTTCGCCATTGCAATTGGGTTCCAAATAGCTTGGAAGAATAATATCACCAACCTGATCCTGGAAACAAACTATGTGGGGGCAAAGGGGCTTATTATGAATCCCCCAACTCTCATCATACCCTCACCAGAACAATAAGGGGTATCAAATTGTTACTGGAAGAAAATTGGAGCGTGCAAATTGACCATGTATTCAGAGAGGCTAATCAAGTTGCTGACAAGCTAGCAAACTGGTGCCTGGATTCAAATCAGGACCTGGAATTCAGGGACCAAGCTCCTACTCAATTATCCCTAACTCTGTTTGCTGATAGTACAAGGACCTTTTTTTATTTTTGGTAATACAACGGGGCAGAGCCCAAAAACAAAGGAAAGCTACACTATTATATTCTGGGGTATGGAAGCCCCATTGATATCATCCTCAATTAGTTTGACTAAGGGATGAGGAGGTAAATCAAGAAATCTGAAACATGTGGGGCCTTTACTACTATCTTTCGCAAGCCAGACAGCACAGTGATTAGCATTGCGAGTAATAAGGCTGAGTTGAATCTCCTAAGGGTCTTTTATATAGAGAAATAATATCGTGAAGGAGAGTGCTATGAAAATTATGGGTAGATAAACTCCTGGACACTTGCAGATGAGCCTCGGCAGAATCAACTTCAATAATAAGGCGTCTAATCCCAAGGTCCCGAGCCGTTTGGAGGCCATAATTTATACCCCTCAGCTCAGCTTCAGTAACATTACAGGTATTGAGTTTCACTTCGAACCCTCCTATCCATTCTCCCTTGTCAGTACGAAGAAGCCCTCCACAGCCTGAGCATTGATTCTCGAAATTTACTGAATCATCCGTGTTTAGCTTAACCCACCCAATCTCCGGAGGTCTCCATATTAAGCCAGTTCGAGCCTCTTCAGTACCAAAATAAAAAAAAAAAAGAGACAACGTTATTTCATCAATTATTCTCTTCAGACGAGACTAAAACTATCGCTGCATTATTTCCCTTTTTTTGAAAAAAAAAAGATAAGGAGATGACGGTTAAAAAAAAATTAGATGCATAGCATTGACGAGTTAATAGGGCCCTTTAAATCTCTCTACTCTTCTATAAATACGATATAAAAATACTGTGATTGTTATAATGAGACTCAAATGATCTATTCGAATAAAATCTAATTTTTTTAATTTAAATTGATTTCAAATCATTGTTTAAATTAAAAATTCGATTTCAACATTTAAAAAGACATTGGACTAAACATATTCATGATCGACATAATATTTAAAAGACACTACACTACACTACACATGTTTGAAATATCCATTCTTACACTACACACTATGCTTTCAAGACCAAAATAAAATTAAAAAAAATATGTATTATGCTAAAAGCCTAAAACCTAAAAGTCACTTGCTATATGGGATCCCTAATCCCTGTATCCCAACATATAACCATCTTAATCCTAATTCTAGTTAACCCCTCACTAGCCTCACATGCACGAAATCTGTGTAATCTAGCTATCTTTATTTTATTTTAAATATTCCAACTAAATAAAATAAGAGATTAGACGGTGTTTTTTTCTTTTCTTTTTGGTTTATTTTCTTGACAAGGTTTGGGAGATGGGAAATCAAAACCAACAAAATCAAAAGCCCAGCCCAGCCTGAAGGCTTCCAATAATAACACATTTTACATATTTTCTTATATGGTTTGGGAAATGATAACTTAAAAAAGAAATCATTGCAAAATCAGATTAGTCAAAAATTAAGGTCCAGCCTGAAGATGTCACATAATAACACATTTTGCCCAGTATTCTTTCATAATTTCAATTAACATACAAGGCCAAGGGGCTATAACTATTTCTGAGAAACCGATCAAACATGAGAGCAAATCGTGATAGAAAAATATATCTCCTCCTTTTATTTTATTTGGTTACTCTCTCTAAAAAATCAAAACATAATCTCACAAAAGAGGTGAAAGTTTTGGTGGCTGGGATGGGAGTGTTGATGATGATGATGGTTATTACAATGGAGGATGGGTGCGGCGGTGAATTGGTAGGGTGATGGAGATGGCAACTGGGAGGTGGGGTGAGGTGGGGTGGTGAAGGGTGGAGGAATGGAAATGGTTGGCTAAAATGAAATTTGATTAAATTTTATAGGATAAAATTGAAAATAAAATCGATTGAAAATTATCGATAAAAAAATAATTATAACCATCAAATTGATGTAAATTAAAAAGTTTAAAAACAAAATTGAAATGAATTAAAATTTAAGAATGTTTTAAAGATTTTTAATAAATATTAAAGATAAAAACATTACTTATTCAGTTATTCCTATGTATTATTGTGGTTTATATCCAATTTTTTTACTACTGTACTTTTTGCATAATACTCTAAATTAGTTATTTTTCTTATTTTCATTTCTATCAATGCTATTGTATATTCTTAAATTTTTTCACAACTTCATATAACGTAATTTATTGTCAATTAAACAACATCAATTATATGACACATATAACATTCATAAACTAAAATAAATAACATCCTTAATTAAAAATATATACACAAAAAATTAAAAACTAATTAACTACTAAGGTGTGATGTTTTTATTAAATTATAATGGCTAATAGTTTTAAAAAATTTAATTTTGATCGACTGACGGTATAAAATATTTTACACAGTCGTGTAATCACATCGTTGTTTTGAATAACCAATTACGAATTAATGAAAAATGAAGTTATTTTTATTGACTGGTTTTATGTGATTAAATACTTATGTAAATTACATTAAAATTAAATTCTTAAAAAAATATCATTAAAAAATATTGTAAACAATAAATTATTATAAGAAAAAATCTTATACACATTATAAATAATTATTTTATGTTAAAAGAAAAGTAAAAATATGTTAAATCATTAAAACCCTAAATTACAGTTTTAATATTGAAAAAAGATTAGTAAAAAAAAGTATTGAAAGTAGTTTTGTAAACTTAATAAGCTTAAAATATAACATTTTTTCACCTAAAAAAGTTGTTAGTATTTTAAGCATGTCATTAGATAGGCACTGTTTTTCATTATGTTGAGTTGTTGTTCATCATGTTGAGTTACACATGACATTGGAAAATCAAATCGGTGGAATTGCAATATTACACGATTAATGAGGTGTAATTCATATGCAATTAACTCAATGAAGATGGCAATTTAAATCATTAGGTTATAATCTAGCTAAATATGTTAAATTATTTAATGCATTTTAATGAGCAACTTGATTCACATGATTGTATCTAAGTATTTAGCTTAATGAAAATGTTATTTAATTAGTTTGGAATGTAATTCTAAAAAATTTGAAGTTAATGAGATGGGAATTAAAATTATTTAATTAAGATGTATGTATGAAAGTACGTCAATGTATTGCGAATTGTAAATACGTGGCAGAAATGAAAGTATGAGTCTTTTGATTAGTTTTTATTAACCGTCAAAAAGAAAGAAAGAAAAAAAAAAGGAAGGGAAAATACTCGGACATGCATGAGAGCGTGTACATATTGTGGATGGAAGATGAAGTTCTCATTGATTAGTCTTCACTTCAGTCTTCACCATTTCACAGAGTTCTTGTTGTTTTTCGCTCTCTTTTCCCGCTTCCATTCTCTTCCTGGCTCGTTCATGGAAAATGATCAAGTTCTTCTCTTTGAATGTGCCCACTGCCCGGGAGTCACGTATGCGGACCGCGAGGACTTGGTTTCTCACGTCGAGAACCACCATCGCAAGCACCACTTTCCAGAGCTATGCTCTAAATGTGGGAATCGATTCCGAAGTTATGGTGATCTCCAACAGCATATCACCGAGTGCAAGCATTGGATACCTTATCGGCAAAGACCTCAGCGCAAAACCAAACGACAACACCACTATTGAATTTGTATGCATTTGATGTGTTCTTTTCATCTATCTTTTTCAGTCGATTTTCTTTTTTCCTTGGAAGAGTTACCGCTGTTTTTGTTTCGCGCTTTGAAGCTGAGCCCCCCTCTGTTCTTTCAGTTGGAAATTGAAGTTGAAGAAGAACAAGAAATGGCATCGCCATTGCCGATAGTGAACACATACACTCTTTGTAACTTCTTATTCTTCACTAAAGACCCCGAGATTCACAACCACACCTCCCACGCCGATCCCTTTGCTCGCATGAAACTCAAGTTCGCTTCTTTCTTTTCACTCTTTCTTCAAATCTTGCACTTTCTTGTCATGATTTTTCATAACATTGCTCTTGTTAGATCAGAGTCCTCTGGGAATTGCATGTGTAGGGTTTAATTAGGTTGGTGTATGTGTTTCTTGCTTATATGATCCTCATTGTTTTCTGAATTTCAGCTATATGAAATACGGCATGAGGACCACCGTTG
>JASCZI010061674.1:0-17737 GCA_036250425.1 Stylosanthes scabra | reverse complement strand
TATATATATATATATATATATATATATATATATATATATATATATATATATATATATATATATATATATATATATATATATAAAATAAGAAGAAGAAGTTTAAAGTGATTATTGCATGTCTACAATACCATAAATAGATAGGATGCCACAATTATAAGTGCATGTTTGTAGGAATAATCTCCGGATGCAAGAGGAAGATATGGCTTATTAATCTGCAATAAAATTTATAACAAAGGTTAAAAGACATATTATACCACTTCGTATCAATTACCAGATAGAATTATAGAAATCAAGAAAAAACAGAGAAAGAAAATTCCTAAAAAGGGTCAAAAGAAAAAAATAGAATTCCTTATACATTCTAAACATGTGAATTATTACATCCTTCTATTATTTATATAGTAATTATCTAATTGAGCTGTATCTTCAATATTAATCTTAACGAATTAAAATAATAAGAAGACAAGCAATGAGGGTTATCTATTTTTAACTATACCTTAAATAAAACAATTGATGAATGTAATAACTTTATAGTTAAATTGAAGAAGGTTATTAGAGAGAAAAGGTATATAAGGACTCCTTTCGTTTTAAAATAAATATTTATTATTTTTTTTATCTAAATATATTAATTTCTAATGAACCAGCAAACAATTTAAAAATATTTATTACAAAACCAAAGAACTACCTCAAAACGTGTATAGAAGATTGCATCCGCGTTTACTATTTTATCTTTCTTTTTAAAAATTGTGTGAAAAAAAAAATAAAGATAAATTGGATCTTTTAATAACTTATATCCTATCTTATTTTAATTTATCACCGATTAATATACAAAAATATTAATTTTATATCTCTATATGATTTATATAATATCATATCTTATTCTATTATTATCAAATTATGGTTGACATGATTGAGTGCATACCTTGTCTATTTCAATATCGGCTAATTGATTCACTCCCATAATATATTGAGACAAGAAGAAGTAAGGTACGATAAGCTGAAACATGGGAAAAAAAATTTGAGATTATCAAACTATTTCGAAAACTAAAACTACCAAAAGCCTTATAAAATAGACAGGAAAAAAAAAAAAGAAAACATTTTCTTCGATAGGGATTTTATTATAGGACATGAAAAACAGATAGAGTATTAGGAAATGTAGCATTCGTCTGGGTTTTTATTTCTCATTTTCATTTTTTTCGTGTTATTTTCAATAAACATATTTTGAAGAAAATAACAATTTATATTAATTTTTAAAGTAGTCAGACTTTGGAGAATGAAATCGGAGAAAAAGTCTGAAGAAACAAAATTACTTGTAATTTTTTTTTTGTCAAAACACATAAAAGTAAAATTACAGCTAATTCCAATTTTTTAGTAGTAGTCGTAATTTTAAAATTTATATATATATAACAAATTATCTAAATGGTTAGAGCCCACCTGCAAGAATCCTTTTATAAATAACATTGAAGATATCTCAGAAAAATTGTCCACGGCAAGAATTGATGCAGAAAGTGATCCTACCAACTGTCAAAAATTAAAAATAAACAAAATTAGCAATTGATTATCAATTTTAAAATTATATATACATAGGGCATGTTTGATTAGAAGATAAAAATAAAGATCAAAGTTAAATTCAATTTATATAATAATTTTTTTACCAAAATTATGTTAAAGACGATGCTCCAACTCGAAATTTCTATTGAGGAGAGAGAATAATGCTATTTGAGCTATATTTCATTGGCCAATTTATATAAATTTTACATGAGAATAAATTAAGAATGAAACTAACTAACCTTGGGAATAAATCCATAAAATCTGCTAAACTTGATAGCATTAAGGAGTGCCTTCTTAATAGTATTGAAAGAGTTTTGTGATTCAAGATGAGCTTGTGGTTCAGATTCATGTGATTGTGCAGATGATGCATTAACTAAGTATGTTTTCTGAATCTTATCATCAATTGCAGAAGATATTCCTCCATCAATGACTTTGAAATGGTTCTTTGAAATGTGGTGTATAAGGTTCCTATTAGGCTGCCATGAAGCTCTTGTTGAAATAGAACCTGGAGAGACAAATTAAATTTCATATTAGTATTAATTAACACTAAGAAATAAGAATTAAGATAATAAAAAGTGTGTTTGGTATATGTTTTTATTTTTATTTTCTTTTAGTGTTTTTTATTTTTTATTTTTTGGATTTTATAAAAAAAATATAATGATGAAAATAATAAAATTATGTTTATTCGTCTGCTTTTATTATTTTTTTCCTTCATAAATTATTGAAAACAAAAATTATTAAAAATGAAAATAGAAAATAATATAAAAATAATAAATACATATTTCAATTGTATTCCATTAATGATATAAAAATTGTTTAGAAAATAATAAAATATCAATCTAAGACCGTATAAAATTATTTCATTTTTTATTTTTTTAATTATTTTATTACACGAATTATCAAATAATATTATAAGTGTATATATAATTTTAAATATTATATACATACAATTATAAATATGAAATAAATTAACTTTCTATTATTATTTCCCATATATACATAATTATCATAATTGAACGGGTAATTGACTCGGTCAAATTACTGGTATAAAATAATTACTAGTACTGTGATAGGAAAACATTCTTTTGGTATATATAATTATGAAAATAACACGTTATATATAATTATTATGGATCAAATAGCATATAATTATGGAAAACATTATTCGAATATTGTATAATGCATATTTTGAAATGTACAACCAGTTTACTCTAGGTTTGACCTGTTTTAATAATCAACATTATATATATGCATTTATAAAATAGGTCAACCTAGACTATTTTGAACTTTTTTTTCAACCTTTTAATCATTTATAATCAACATATTAATAATTATAAAAAAACGAATATAATTATACAACTTTAGAAAATAATTTATACCATATTAAAACTAAACTCTTGAATAAAATCATGAGTGACATTCATACCAAAATTACCAATGTTCAACAAGCATTTTCTTATTATAAAATTTCTTTAACCGGATCAGTATCGTCTAAAATGAAGAATTTTATAAGGTAATAAAATAATATTTTAATTACTCTTAAATTAAGATAATTAAATCTATACGTAATAAGACTTATAAAATCAAACGTAATTAGAATATTATTTCACTACTTTAAAAAAATTCTTAATTTTACAAAACTCCTTAATTTTATAGAGAATTTTTTCTTCTTTAATCAACCAACATAAATCAACCGCACTATTTTCACTCCTTTTTTATTTTACATGGGAGAGGATTAATCTTAAAATCGATCTTATTATTTTACAGCTCATTGATAACATTTCCGCATTCAACTAAACTTTATGTAGGCTTTAATCATGACTATTTCAACTATATTATTAATTAATATTCAAATTTGAATATTATTTGTCGACAATTTTGAAAAAAACAATGCTACTACATAATCAATAAAAATTCAATCAACATCGACTAATAACTTAAATGAGATAATATACTTTTCTAGATTTGGAATGTTCTGTTTTTAAAAAATACAAAATTGACTTATTGTTGATTCGAATATTCTATAAACAGTGCTTACAGAGAATGTACTATTTTTTATTGGCTGATTTATTGGTTAAAAAAATATTAATTATCTATACTTAAGATGATATAATAAAAAAAAGACCTTCCTCTACAATGATATATAAGATTAATATTTGGAGTAACGGTTACGTAATAGAAAAATCTTTAATGCGACTGTCACCAAAAAAAAAATCTTTAATGCGACAAAATCAAATATCTATCGCTTTTTATTACAGAGAAAAAGAATTTGAAAGAAGATCAACTGAATATTATATTATCTTATGCTTTTTATAGCAACAAATTTTTCTTTTCTTTTGAGGATATTACAGAGTTTTCTTTTGCCAAAGAAGTAGACGAAAACTTGCAACTGAGATCATCTTCTTTTAAGTTATTATTAATAATAATAATAATAATAATAATAATTTGCCACTAAGAGATGAATTTGAGTAATAAAAAATTACTATTATTATCTAAGAATATAAAAGGTGACACATGAACATCATCATCCACTGTTTATATAGTTAACAGAACCGAATTGATAATCGATCTAATCAAGACACAAAATCTCTTGTTCAGTGATTTATTTACCCGTCGAACCATTTAAATAAGAAATGATTAGTATAATATTTAAAAATATAATTTAATATAAGGTACGTTATATATTTAATGCAGATAAATACATGTGTTAAAAAGTATATATCTTGTTCCAGTGGTTGTCATATTACTGTACATGTTTTAGGTCATTATATTGGTTCGGGTGTCATGTTCGATTGTTCGGTGCAGATAAAAAATTAGCAATCAAACTAATTACTAATATAAAATATATATTAAAATATAAAATATATAATAAAAATATTTAAATAATATATATATTTATACATAAATATTTAATAGTTGGTTTAATAACAAAATTTTAATATACAAATTAATTCATATTTGTTCCAAACAATTTTATAGAATTTAACCGATTTAGTTTTTTAAATGATATATTATTTTCAATACATAATTAAACCTAAAATTTTTGGAGGAGAGAGAGAGCATACTTGCAGAGTAACTGTCGTCGAACTTCTTACTCTTCAAGCAACTTCCACCTAACAAATTTCATCAGTAATCGTAATTACATATAATATTATTCAATTATTCTAGCGTTAATTTAAAATATAAAATAAATTAATTTTAAACTATTTTGAGCTGATTTGTTTAAAATATTTTTGTAAATTTATAATAATAGTTCTTGCAATATTTCTTTACAAGTCACGTGTATCACTCTTTTATTTATTTACACGTTTAATACATACCAGAGTCAGGTATATGTTGGGCCACTTTAATTTTTATATTTTTAAGTATGAATCTAATTCATGAAATTAAAATAGTAAAATTGTTTAAGAATTCATTCATTTCTAAATCAAACTTAAGATTGTAAATAGATTACTAAAACATATTTAAATGTGTTTGTTTTTGTACCAAAAGTTTGGTATCTAATTTGTTAAAAATGGTTTAAAAAAGAAAATATTTGATTTAAAAGAATAAAAACTAATAAATTTTGAGTATTTGATATTATATTACTATTGATGAAATTAACATACTAATCTCATGTGAAATTTATTTTGTTAGTTCTTTAAAATTTAGAATAATGCTATTTGAATAAGTTATTTTAGCCAAATAAATCCAATCAAGTCATTTATTATTATTTTTATGTCAAATAGAATATTATTTCAATATCAAATATAATAAAAAATAGAATAGTACTAGGAAGCCAATGTTAGGGAACCATTAGGGAACCGATAATTAAGTTATCATCCAAAATTTATATGAGTTATCATCCGTAACTTATATATATAAGATTAAGTTATCATCCAAAATTTATATAAATTATCATCCATAACTATGTATTGGCTTCCTATTGGTCATAATGTATTGGTTCTTTAGTCTTTTTCTAAAAAATAATACATAAATAAAGTTCTATTTGATATCAAAATAATCTTCTATTTTATATAGCATAAATAACTTAGTTGGACTTATCGATTAAATAACTTGCTCATATGAAATTATTGATAATTAAATCTCTATGCCGTAAACATTTACAATTACATTCATGTACTAGTTTTTAAATTTTAGTTAGATTTCTATTGATATTAAATATTATAAAAATATTTTCCTATATCTCATACCGCTAGCAAATAAGTCTCAATATATCGCGTTAAATTAAACATTTTTAGAACTACAACTGTCTACTTATCTATAAATTTAAAAGTATTGTAAGGATCTATCTAGTTTAAAACTTTTAAAATATAAAACAGAATTACAAATTTAGTAAAATAAACTAAAGACAGACAATAATAGAATAATTTAACCTAAATTAGAAAAAGAAAACTATTAATGATTCCTTCATTCTCTCTCTCAGCAACGTTTTTTTAATTTTATTTTCTTCTTCCTCTACTCTCAAAATTCAACCCTAAAATCATTGGTTACGGATCCTTGATAACAGTTTTTTTTTTTTTTTTTTTTTACGTGCTATTTGAGAATAATTCATTTCTTGTTATCTATAAATGAAGAAAACGGAAGAAGAATAAAGTCATTAATGGTAATTAATTCAAAAAGAGAAGAAGCAGAAGGAGGAAGTGGAAGAAGATGTGTAATACCAGTGGCGATGGAAGTTGTTCTTGTTCTGGGAATTGACACCAAATGCCCAAAAGCCATTAGAAATCAGCTAATTTTAAATAATAATAATAATAATTTTATGTGAAACTGAAGAACTGTTCCAGATAGATAACTGAAGAACTGCTGTTAGTTAAGTTGCAAATTTCAATTATATATTATTTTTTGCCACCAAGTCTTGTCTGATTAGACTCCCTATTTTGTCCGTCAAGAACTCAATATCTTGAATTTTCTTATCTCATTAATTATTTTCTATTCTTTAAATAATTTTTATTTAATTAAATGGGACATGTGTATAGACACCAAAAGAAAGACACCAAAAAAATTGGACAGGTGTACATACATATACGTTTTGAAATTTATACTCTATTCACTCTTTAAAATTCACTGCAAGTATAAAAGGAGAAGAATGTTATTTGGTGAATATATATATATATATATATATATATAATAACACATTTTTTAGATAAGTATGTACTTACCTATAAAAATAATATTCATCTCTCCAACATTTTAATTTTTCAGCGTAACATACACTTAAAAGGAGTAATACTTCAAATATTTTTTATTTTTCATTATTAATTTTTTTATTGTAAATAATTAATAACACTTTTTATTCATTTTACCCTTCCAAAATAATCCATTACTACTATCATAGTTATTCTCGAAACCTCTCCTTTTCTCTCCCAAACCCTACGTAGCCCAAACCCTACACCTGTGTACGAATGTTATCTTCATTTCCTCTTCCTCTCCACATTGTTGTGGTTGCCGTCGTAAACCCACCCCTTCCCACCACCAACCTTGCTCACTTGCATGTTTTGCTTAAATGCTTAATTGTGATGAAGATGTTTCAGACTTTGTTATCATCAAGTGAATAATTAAATAGATGTTTTGGTTATATTATCGCTTAGTTTTATTTTTCTTTTCATATGGTATAATGTGACAATGGTTTTACTTTTTAGGTTATTTCATGAAACAAATCCTCACATAACTACTCTTGATCGATTTTCATGTACTTCGAGATTATATATGTTTAAGATAGTACCCTAATGAGATAATAAATGTTGAACCAATTACACTCAATTGAAGCCCAATGAATAACGCTATGAGCTACCCAATTTATAATGCGAATGGATACGAATTCCATTTTTATTAATGAGCGATGGGAAAGAAAATAACAATGGGCTATTAGTTAGAGTATTTATTCGAGGCTGATTTAGAAAATTACTTGTGCAGGGCTGAAATTAAGATTAAAACTTATTTTAAATATGAGTCGAACTGAGTTAAATCGAGTTGAATTGAGTCGAGCCAAGTTCAGCTCATGAAAGGGCTGAAATTAAGATTAAAACTTATTTTAAATGTGAGTCGAACTGAGTTAAATCGAGTTGAATTGAGTCGAGTCAAGTTCAGCTCATGAAAATTGAGCTCGACTAATAACTCAACTCATTAATCATTGTCAAGGGCTGTGAAAAACAGAAATAAAGAATTAGAGTTGCATTGTCTCGAACCCTGATTCCCTTCGTGTCTCTCTTGTGGGCTCGCATTGCTTCTTCTGTAATGGGCCAATATTGGGTTCATTAAATAAACACAACTTTATAAATATATATGATAAGTGTGTAAATAATATAACAATCATAATTCATCTTTTACATTGAATAAAGTTTTACATTCAGAAATATCTTCTCTCGTTCTCTCACATTCTTGTTCTTCAAGAATTCAAGATTCTCACAATAATTAATAATTTTATATAAATTATAACTTATATATATATAAAATGTGAGGCGTCCGTTAAATTTTTAATAAAATAAACATTATTTGACAAAAATAAAAAGCAATGCATTATCATATATTTAACAAATATATATTTTGTGCTGTTTTTGACTGGGTAAAAATATGTTAGATGTTTTGAACTTCTCCTACAATCACTTATTATCAAGTTTGTCTGTTGTTACCTCTGGATTCATAGAATAGTTTCTTAAATGAAAAAGATTAAATTATTATTAGAATTGCTAATGAATTGTAATTCATATAATATTATTTCATCTAGGATCTCGAATAATTTTTAAAAAAATATTATCTCTAGAACTTGATGTTTTTTCTTTCATCATGAACCAAATTTAGAAAAACACCTTTTAAAAGTCAATTTGGAAATATATATCAAATGTCAATTTTTAATTTAGAATATAGTTATATCATATTCATGTATATAAGTCAAAAGCATCACATTAAATTAAAGAGTCCAAGTAGTGAAAATGATGATGTACCATGCAAAAAAAAAAAAAAAAAAAAATTGTATGTAAATCTAAAACTGAGCTAGGGATGATAATAATAATAAATTCGAAAGACTCTCATGAATATAGTTGTGGTAAACATTGACTAGCTATTCTATTCAATGAGAAAATTAAATGAGATGCTGATATGAAATTTTATGAATATTAAAGACCGCATATTTATTTATGAGTTTACCTAACATCTGTTTTTAGGACACATAATAAAATTATAAATTAATTTTTTTCATTAGAAATATAAAAGATTTAAATTTTAAATGCATTGCTTTTTCATTTGTTATAAATGTAAATTTTTAAAATCTTCCATCAATAATAAATTTATTATATGGGTTAGATTATACATTAGGCTACACGTTAGCTAAATTCTTTATTTATTTATTAAAAATAAAAATGCTAACAGAGTAATAATTGTTTAAGAATTCAAATATACGCACAGAATATTTTAATAATTAAAGTGTTGAAATAAAGACTTTTATATAATAAAAGCATTATTAGTCTAGACCGTAATTATTGAATAAATTAAAAGTATTCGGCTAAGCCCATTGAATTCATCAAAGTTCATAAATGCTTTAAGTGTTAGTTTCCGTCCGCCGTTGAATTGATCAAACCTCAGTCAAAGACAGAGGGTTACCGTCAAGTCTAGCATTTAAAGATTTATGTAATTAAGATAATCTATGATTTTTGTTGCACCAACAAATATCACCAAAATATTATTGTTTGGCACCAAATTTTTAATATCACCAATTTATTTTTTAAGTTATTGTGTGTCTAGCCAATATCAAAAATCAATTTTCATATAAGAAAGACGATCGAGAATAGGTGTATTGTTGAAACCCAGCGTGTTTTTTACATGTATGGGCGAATGGAATTTTCGCACGATGCAAAAAATTTTAAGGGAGAATAATTCATATGGCTGCTTCTGTTTTCCAAGAGACGTGACACGCATTTGAGAGCTTTTGCATCATGTAAAAAAAAATTTCGCACCCTGCAAAAAAATGGTGCAAAGCGGCACACGTCAAAAATGCGGAAGGAGAGGAAGGAGGTGATCTTTGGTGGTCATTGCAATTTAAAATGAGGGAACCAATGATGAATGAAGCAAAACAAATAGAGAGCGAAAGGGAAGTGAGGTAGAAGAGATATTTTTGCAGCTTAGGTTGAATAGTATAATAATAATGTGCATAATAGTGAGATTTAGGGTTGTTTAGTGTGTGGTAGCCATTTATTTTAATCATGGTACGAGATATAATTAAAAAAAAATCATATCGTTAAATATCTTGGTTGTCTTGATTATGCAAGTATTTCTTACTTAGATTATGTTTAATTTTTTTATGTTTGATTTTAGCTTATTTATGGTTTAAATGAATTAATGGTACTGGCGTGTTTAGTTTTATTTAGTTTTATTGTATTAAATGTTTTTGATTTTTTTTCCGACATTATTGGTGTTTATTTTATAATTTAATAAGTTAATGCTGAAAATTTGGTATTTATTACTGTTAATGTTAATTTTTCTGACCTGTTAGTATTATTATTCGGACGATATTATTATTATTATTATTATTATTATTATTATTATTATTATTATTATAACTAAGCAGTTTTACTTGTTTGAACCGAGTTAAAGGAAATAAATTTGGTGGTGCTCCGTACAATCTTTTGGAGAACATTGTACCACCTAAGAAACTTAGCTATAATTAGTCACTACAAGAAACGCGATCGTTATTGGCGGATTTATCGGCGGATTTTGGAGTGAATGCTACCGGCGAATTTTGGGGGCAGTTACCGGAAGATTCTGATCATATTTTGTGGCAGGAAAAAATTATCGGCGGATTCTATAATCCTTCGCTAAATCCGCCAGTAACCTTAAACCCAAATGCATCGTTTCACTTATTGAGTTCAAACGGTAACTCTCGAACATAAACACCAAAGCAACCCCTTCTTCCTCACTTCTAACCATCCCAAACCCTAATACCTCTCTTACTCCCACCCCGACCGTCACGGTTTGTCACCGTCGTCGCATCCACTGCCGCCCAACACCGCCGCAAAGCTCATCTAGAGAGCCTCCATCACCCACATTACGTTCAGGCCTAGTTGGGAAGGAAGGAATAGGAGTGAGCTCTGCGTCTGGTGCACCTCGCTGAGCCTGCCGCCACGCCGCCGTCGTTTTTTGATGCCCGAAATCCTTATGGAATTTCGGACTTCCACCGGCAAGTGCACCGGATCGTATCAATTAATAAAAGTGATTAGAGTATCGTCCCACAATGATTAATGGATCAAGCAATAACGTTTAATTAAATTATTTAATTAGACAATTAATAATAAAAGAGGTTATGATGGATCTGTGGCAAATAAAATTTAAACTAAGTCTTAAAATTACTAACCTAGCATGCAAAAATTCCAGAATTCAAATTAAAATATCAAACAACAACTATAACTAATCCTAGTAACCTAATCATGCAAGGAATCTCCAAACTTGGAACCACTAAAACCAACGAACATCAAAATAGAGGACAACCATGCAAACTTCATCAAAATACCAATTAAATTCTCAAGGAATACCAACGTGCAATTAATCAGTATAATTCAGGGAAAAAGTAAACACAATTATGATTGGAAATTCAATATGACAAAGGGATCAAGGAATCAGAGATGTTCATCAGCAAATTATCCTAATTCAATTATCACTTTTCTTCTAACACAAGTAATCACAATTCATGAGAATCCTAATTAACCAAACCCTAATCTCTTAGTAATTTAGTTTCTTTTAATTTGATCAATTATCAATCTCTTGAATCACTAATTAAATAAAAGATTAAGATATTCAGTATGCACAAAACCCTAATTTTCTATCTCTATATTAATAAGGATTAGGTGATCAACAGATTCAATTTCACGTTTAAGTTAAAGAATTTCTCAATTACTGAAACTCAAACAATTAAGAACAAGGGAATTGTGAATCTAATGATCTCTGAGCAAGGGAGGATCCTAGATTCAGAGAACCCTTAAACGTGATGAATAGAGGAAAAACAGATCCCAAAATTCTAATTTTTCTAGCTATTAATACTAAAACCTAACCCTAAAAGATTACAAGTCTCTGAAATTGATCACAAGTTTCTAAACAGACAAGACCTTGGGCTTTGGGTGAAGGCCATGTTTGGGCCATGTTTTTGTTAAATCATGGCTCAAACGTGGGTTGCTTGTCATAGTGCACCAGGGTCTTGTTGAGCCACGTTTGGCCCACGTTTAAGCGTGGTCCAAACGTGGCTTGGGCTAGTTTGGAGAAGGTTGGTTCTGCCTTGGATGAGCCACATTTGGCCCACGCTTAGGTGTGGTCCAAACGTGGTTTAGTGGGGCTTGGGGAAGGTTGGGCAACTTCTTCTTGGGTCACGTTTGAGGCACGCTTAGGCGTGGCTTAAACGTGACTGTTCTGGACCATTTTGGAGCTTGGGTGAGGCCTTGTTGAGCCACGTTTGGCCCACGCCTAAGCGTGGTCCAAAGGTGGTTAGTGGTGCTTGAGGAGAGAGCTCGACCTTGTTCTTGAATGGGTCACGTTTGGTACACGTTGAGAACGTGGCCCAAACGTGACCATGCAATATCCAGGGTGTGTCCAATTCTGTCCTGCTTCTTTCTCTGCAAATTTCTCCAACTTCTTTGCTCTATTTTCTTCATTTTCTGCAAATAATTAACAAACTACTCAAAGTATATAAATGATTAAGATTTTGACAAATTACATTGAGTATTAAGCTAATTACTTACTAATCTATGCATTAATTAAGGATAAATAACCTTAATGATGCTCATGCATCATTTTTCATCACCGAGGACTGGAGTTTCAACACTAGGTATGTTCGTGTGGGTTTATGGTTTACTGATTTGTGTAATTTGTGATTGCCCTAACCCCCAAATCTGAGTTGTGGTTTAGGGCTTGTTATGTTTTCTTTTGTAACGGTACGGTATTTATGTTTTCTTTTTTTTCCTTGTAATTCTCTTAATTCATTATAATCTTGCTAACACACAACCTGTTTGATGAAATGCTTCAATTTAAATTATGCTTGATTTGATGCAATTCTAATAGGATAGGTAAATTAGAGTGAAATTGATGCAATAATTGAGATTATTGTGCGATAGTGAAATTTTAATGTTATGCTTGCTTGGTTGCTATCATTGAATTTGAATGATTTTCTAGTTATGGTAAGATACCATCTTAATTTTTTGTTACTGGCCTGACTTGCAAATTTGACATCCTTTGCTGCATTAGTGTGTAATACAACATCACTGCATTAGTTATGGTAAGATTTTTTTCTTGTTTTTGTTACCTCTCAAGCCAATTGTTCATGGCCAAACCTTGAAATACAACATGAAAGTCAGAGCTGGCCAAACCTCTGTTGTTGTTGTCTCTATATGTAGAAGACAATACAAATTGATTGATGAGAATGTATGATAATGATATATAAGCATTAAGCATATAAGCATGTTGTTTATGATGATAAGCTTTTATGAAATTTGTTATATACTGTGGTAGCTTTCCAGGAATTGTTTCTTGGAATATCAATTCCATCCTTGCATTTGAATAAGGTATATATTATACTATCATTTGCCACCTAGTTATTTTCTCAGCATTAGAATAATTAGCCATTGAACATTCTTTCTTAATATTTTTTTTTCTTAAACTTGTAGGTCAGCATGGCTTCAAGCCATCAACATTCCTTTGGTGTATCTATAGAAGAAATAGAAAGACACTACGCCAATTAAGAAACTTAGCAATGCTAGACTAGTGATTGCTAAATTAAGAAATACAAGGTCTTGATGCACTGGCTTTATTTAATTTTTTTTATTGTTAATCTCTTTAGTATTCTCTAAGTCAATAAATCTTTTGGTTGAGATACTAATTTTAGCATTCTTCCTCCAAATTATGTTCAGGTAACCAATAATGCTCTAGTCACAACTTTAGTTTGGCATTGATTCTCCTACAATGTTATTCCTTTATCGCATTGTTCAGGTAACCAAATTATGTCTTTCTTTCTTTTTATTCTTGGCATTGCCATAGCTATTGCATTCAAAGTAATAAGCTATGCATGGTGGGTTTGTTTGGGATGCATGGTTCACTTGTGCCTCTAACTTCGTAAAATGAACTGAAATGAAATGTAAGACTATATTAATTAAATTTGAAAGAGTTAATCGGTTAGTGATGGATATTAATAATAATAGGTGGCACAAGTGCTGATGACATTGCCATATTCATTCTCACAATTAGGGATGCTATAAGAGATAGTGCTTCATGTATTCTTATTCTCTAGCATATTTTATTAAATATTGTTTCTGTTAATACTTCCTGAATTAATTGGATGATTGTATGTAGTACAGTGGTTCGAAGTTCTTGATAGGTTGCTGGGTAAATATTGGAAAGCAGTCGGGTTAGCCTTCAATTGTACTTTCCTCTTCTTCGGATCAGCGATACAGCTTATAGCATGTGCAAGGTAATCAAAATAATTAATCTGAATGCTTATAACAAGGTTGCTTCTCTTACTACTTCCTTTCTTATATGGTTTTTTTCAACAAAAATATTTTGGATGTTGAATGGAATGCTTATATTTCTTTTTCCTTTGGAGGTAGAATTTGTATGTAGCTTCTGGTTATTTGTGACTAGTTAACTAGTGCTTTTGTTGTTAATTGCTTGTTTTTTTTAGTTTTGATGATTTGCCAATGGGACTTGGTAGGAAGCCTTCAAGCTTTCTGATGCATTTTGATGAAATTTTGTTGCCACAATTTTGAATAAAGTGTAAGGTGAGTTAGTTTGATGAAATTTTGTTACCACAATTTTGAATAAAGTGTTATACGCGAAAGCAAATTGAGCTAGACAACTAGTTAGCCTCTCATTTCGCATGTGATTTTGCAATGGCCACTAGGGAGCTGTTTTTGATTAATTATATATCTTTGAATTGATGTGTTAAGAGTTTTGTCATGGTGGGACTTGGGAGATTTATTAGACCGAGCTTCTCAAAAGCTCTAGATCTCCAGCTAATTTATGAAATTGGTCCTTCTTATCTGGATACCATATATTTGATCAATTTTTATGTTATCAACAGGCCTACCAGAATCAAATGGATACATATATGTAGAAGCTAATTGTGGCTTAAATCAGCAGAGGACATCAGTTAGTGTTTTCTTTGCATTCGTTGTTTTCATATGTTATAAGTACTTAGTTTATGATTAATCTTAACTTGTTTACTTAGGTAATTAATATATAAACCCACTCTTATTGAAAGAACATCTTAGTTGGGATACAAAATCAGAGATGAAAGCTGAGATTCTTCATGGCATAAAAGAGATAGGAATTGTGCTATATTGGATGTGGCTTCAGTAACCTAGTTCAGCTATGAGTTTAAGATGTATAGTTGATAGACCCATATTTGATGATGGATTTTGCACTATAAATGAAGGGTTTATCAACCAAAACCACACAAGTGCTAGTGAATAACCATGGTTTTAATCCTTTGCTTGTATATGTTTCTATGGATAAATGTATGTTAAGTTAGCCTTAAAAGTGATGGAAATTTATGAAATCTCATCCCACTTGGTGCATTGATATGTTTGCTAGTGTATTTCAGGTTTTTAGGGATTGAGAAAGACATAGGAAAGGCAGCAAGACATCAGAAGCAAAATGGTCACGAGAGGAAGCCAAGAAGTGAGAAACAGGGCACCGTGCGGTCGCACGGTCTCCTCGTGCGACCTCACGTGTCCCTGGGAGCGTTTCGAGATGCATTCTGCCAATACCTCGCGCGAAGTCAAAGCTGCACTTTTTGTTGATCGTGCGACCGAACGACGTACCGCGCGACTGCACGGTACCGTCTGGTAGAATCAAAATTAAGGCTAAAATTGGAATTTCAAGTTTTCGGGCCAGATCCAAGCCTCTTTGAAGGCCCAATTTCGACTTATATGAGGATGGAGCAGCTGAAACACAAGGGAACCAATTCCATTAGGATCAATTTAGAATTTAGAATAGTTTTAAGAGGTTTTTGGGAGAGTTTTCCATCTCTCCCATTTTCTCTCTTCTAGTTCATAGTTGTTCTTTAATTGTTCATCCATTTCCAGCCCTTCACTTGTAAGATCCCGTTTTTAACAGAAAATAAATTCTACAGAGTTTACAGAGAAATATTTCAAAAAGTGGTAGAAGAAAAGTTTGCCTATTTGACGAGGTGAATCATAAGCAAAAATAAAAAATTTCGCGGTTACCAGTTTTTCGCGAACTTTTGCTTGAAATTACCAAAATGCCCCTGGTGGCCCGGTTTTCGAAATTTTTCGAAACTGGTCTTTATGGAACACATTTTCATCATAGTTAACACTATGAATGAGAAAATGTACCATGTTGATGATTTACATGGTTTATTTTAACCGGTTTAAAAGATCATTTTGTTGTTGCGATAAAAGCTGGTTTGATCGGTAACGGTCGTTTTCGATGAAATTCTCATCCAATCATCATCAAATTTTTACTTAAGCTTGGATACACATATTTAAACCATATAATGTCTTGAGATTGACAAAATTACTTGATTTCAAAAATTATTTTATTTATTGAACCGGAAGCGGTTTAGTCGAATTTACTTAGTAACTATTTTCTTTTAATCATGAGGTAAAGAAAAGGGTAAATTTATATTTTTTTTTGGAAATTCTGAAGGGGGGCCGGTTCTTAGCCCATTAAGTGCCATCATTACCTTTGCCCCCATTCATTTAACCATGTGGGTAATTTGATTGAAAATTATCCAAACTTAACCATTTTACAAAAAACCAAAAACCAAAGTAATTATCCTTTATTTCAATCCTTTTGCCACGGTAACATTCTCATCCATTTACCATCATTACATCTTCAGAAAATACATTTAACTATGTGTTAGAATTGGTTGGCCTCATCCAAAATCTTATGAGAATAAAAATCAACAAAAACTTCCCATATTGCCCTTAATGAAATTTGGCCACCTTAGCAAATATTTTAACTAGTTTCAGCACTCAACCTTTTTACCATACTTCACATACACACTCAAGTGATCATAAACTCAAAGAACTTCAACCAAGTCCAGCAAGAACCGTAGCTCCAAGCTTCCAAAATTCAAGAGATTCAAGCTTAAATCAAGGTGGTTTTTACTAACTAAACTCTTGTTTCTTTCATCATCTTCTTCATTTTTTTTAGATCAACACTTTACTCACTTCATCTATGATCCTTCAAAATATGAAACCATGCTTCAGATTTGTAAGAAGCCATCTGATTCCTTTCTTAAAACTATTTCATTAATCTGTGAGTTTTACTAAAGATACTTAGCTTTTCTACAAAAAAAAATCCAAGCTTAAGTGAATCCAACTTTTTAAACTCTTTTCTTAGAGTTTCGGCCAGCAAGGCCAGCCATGATGATGATGATTGTTTGATGTGTTTTAGGTGTTTTTGGTGAGCTCTCAACATCTCAAGAACAACCCAAACTCAAGAACAAAAAGAGTAAGGGGTTAGGACTAGTTTAGAGCCTTTGAATGGTGTTTGCAACCTCTTGAGTGCTTTTGATGAAGATGGTGTTCTATGGCTGTTTTTGAGTGTTCTTAAGACTATTAATTTATTTTTGGAATGTTATATTAATTGTATGTTTAACCTAGTTACTAGTTACTAACCCAACTTTACATGTAATTAAGATTTTTGTAATTTTAAGCTTTTTAGTGCAAGGTTCCAGCCTCTGGCCGAACTGGGTAGGCTGAGGTTTAAGGGCCTTTGTCATGTTTAAAAGCTTCAAAGACTTGGGAAAAAAGACAAGTTTTGGGCTAGTTAAAAATCTAGATAGTTAAGTAAGTAAGTTAACAATTTTTGTGTAATTTTGGGCTTAAGATGCAGCCCCTGCCGAGCTAGAACCAGCAAGTGTTCTTCAGTGTTTAATGGTGTTAAAGGCCCAAAATACTTGTAAAAATAAGATAGAAATTGACTAGTTAATAAATTAGTAACTTAAGTTAAGTTTTAGTAAGTTTTGGTAACAAGGAAGTAAAAATTTTGGGACCTAAGCTTGAGGTTCCAATCCTGCGGATTTCCACCAGTAAAGGAGCATGAGTAATTGGCATGTTTAAGTCTAAAAATAATTGAGTAAGGGAGTTAAGATTTACTAGTTAGTAACTTGGTAACTTTTGATAAGATTTAGTAATTAAAAGAATGGTAAAAATAGGTAAATAATCCAAGTTTTTGACACCATGGTAAA
>JASCZI010061669.1:0-17814 GCA_036250425.1 Stylosanthes scabra | reverse complement strand
GAATCTTTTTATAAGTAGTTCTTCATTTAAAGCTACCTTCATTATAAACATTGATTCGTCTAAATAGAAATCAATTTAGTGAATTGTTGTTTGGTACAAATCAATCTTCGTGGGACGATACTCACTCACTCTTTATTACTTGAACGATTTGGTGCACTTGCCAAAAGGTTATCAACTATCACCTGAGTAGTCTACCTCACCAACGTACTTTGAATCAAACTCCGAGTCATCCTCGCTTTAACGCTAGCAGCATTTTCCGTATTACGGGAAAGATAACAAATATATAACTAGCTTGTTGTTATTGTAATTGAGTTTACATTTCATCTCCTTTACATCTATGTTCCTTCATTTCTCTTCAAGAATCATTTGTTTATTCCAATATGGTATCAAAAGCCATATTGATCCATTTCTTGTTTTGAATTTTTTCTTTTCTTCATTCTTCATCCCTTTTTTTCTACATTTTTTTTTTCGCACAATATGGCTACCACTATTGATCCTGTCACCAAGAATCAATTACTTTCTATACCCGATTAACTCACTGAAAACACATTCTTACCATGGAGACAAATTGTACTTTCCACCATCTATTCCCAGAATTTTAGTGATCACCTAGAAGCTGACAAAATTCCACAACAATTTGCAAATGAAGCTGATTAGGCCACAGGCACAGAATCTGCAGCATATAAGCAATGGATTCAACAAGATTATGCAATTCAAACACGGCTCCAATCATCAATGAAAATTTCACTTCAAAGTAAAATTGTTGGCTGCAACAAGATTCATCAAATTTGGGAGAGGCTGAATACACATTTTGCTGCACACACAAAATTTAGAATTAAGCAATTGAAGACACAATTAAAAGCCACTAAGAAGAGTAACCAACATGCCACTGACTACCTCTTTCAAATCAAGAAGATTGTTGATCTTCTTGGTGCTGTTGGCTCACCATTAACCACTAATGAACATATTGATGCAATCTTGGAAGGACTCAATTCTGATTACAAGCTTTTCAGACTTATTGTTCTTGGAAGAAAAGAACCATGGATAATACCAGAATTGGAAGCATTCCTCATGGCACACGATGAAATGAATGATCAACTCAACAAAGAAGAATCTTCTCTGATTCAACCTAATCTCTCTAACACAAATTCAACCAATTTCACTAATAGCTCCACCCCAACTTATAATCAAGAGACTACAAATTTTCAACAAAAATTCTTTGGTAGAGGTAATGGAGATTGAAGAGGTCATGGAGGAAGAAACTCTTGGCAAACTAACAATAGAATTCAATGTCAATTGTGTGGTCGTCTTGGCCATGGTGTTTGGCAATGTTAATCACATTAGGTTTGATCCAAATTTCAACAATCCACCAAGTTTTGTGCAAAGAACTCAAGCTCAACCACCTTCTACATCATTCGATAATCCTCAAGCTTTAATAGCTAACCCCTCTATGAGTCAAGACAGTGCCTGGTATCCTGATTCTGCAGCTTTTAATCACATAACTCATGACAAACAGAATTTACTAATCAGTTCAGAATATCGAGGCAATGATCAAGTCTCAATTGGTGATGGCAAAGGTAATCGGATTCATCATATTAGTACCTCTAAACTCATCACTCCTAAATCCCGCATTCAATTTGCACTTCTAAATTTACTTCATGTTCCACCATAGTAAAGAATCTTTTAAGTGTACAAAAATTTGCTCAAGACAATAGTGTGTTCTTTGAATTTCATGTACACCATTGTTGTGTCAAATCTTCGCACACTAAAGAGATTATTTTCAATGGGATGTAAGATAATGGTTTTTACAAATTCAATATTGTAAAGGTACCAAAAATAGAGTCTTCAAACAATTTTCAAGCTAATTTTACCAAAGTCCTCCCTTCTAAGCTTTGGCACTTTCGATTGGGCCATGCTTCCACCAAGATTATTGCTTTAGCTCTCCAACATACTTCTATATCTTACAATCTACCTTCTCAAAATTTTATTCTCAGTGATTTTTGTTGTAGAGCTAAAAGTCATTCTTTCCCATACTATAGTTCCTCTCACACATATAATAAAGCTCTACAATTAACTATTGGTGATGTTTAGAGTCCCTCCTCAACTGCTTCTGGATTCAAATATTTCTTATCTTTAGTTGATGCATATTCGGGCTATACTTGTATTTTTCTTCTTCTTAATAAATCTCAAGTCTTCACAGTTTTTAAACAATACAAGAATTGCATTGAAAAGTTAACAGATTATTCTATTAAAAGCCTTCAAACTGATAATGAAGGAGAATTCAACTCCAACGTTTCTAAAAATATTTTTGCTAAACATGCCATCATATATCGACTAACATGTCCCTATTCTCATGCTCAAAATGAAAAAGTTGAACAAAGGCATAGACATATTACTGAACTTGGTTTAGCCATGCTTGCCGAAGCCTCTCTCTCTCTCTCTTTCTCCAATATTGGCCCGAAGCCTTTACTATTGCCATCTTCATAATTAATCGTTTACCACCACCATCTCTCAATAATGTTTCACCCTTTGAAATAGTATATTATCAACCACTAGATTATACATTTTTTAGAATCTTTGGGTGCCTCTGCTACCCTTGTCTCAGAAACTACAATCAACACAAACTTGATTATAGATCAACACCATGCATTTTTTCAATATTCCATTAATCATCGTGGTTATAAATGCCTAGCCCCTAATGAAAAATTATATATTTCTAGAAATGTACAATTTGATGAAACAACATTTTCTTATAAAAGCCTTTTTTCAAAATAAAAAACATGATTCTCACAATATCAATCACAACATCTCTTCCGTCACATATTGTCCTAAAATTCCTGTTACTTCTTTTCCTCCTTCACCTATTTTACCTCACAATCAATCTTCACCCTCTGCTACTAATATCAGCTCACCACCACCTAACTCTGAGTCACACTCTTCTCCTATATCTTCTTTAGATAGTAACATCACTTCTACTAATGCTTAAATGCCTATCACTGGTATAGCGATAGCCCTTCCCTTACCTAACATTGACCCTACACCTCTTATAAATACTCATGCCATGTAGACTAGGTCCAAATCTGAGATATTCAAACCTAAAGCTCTTCACAGTACTATTTTCAATAGTTCTATTTCTAACACTCAAATTCCAATTAATGTAGAACAAGCACTTCAATCTCCATCATGGAAGGCAGCTATGGTTGAAGAGTATCAAGTCCTCATTAAAAATAATACATGGGATTATGGGAATTAACTTCTCCCCTCCTTACACTACTATCATTGGTTGTTGATGGATTTTCACCATCAAACAAAATCCCGATGGAACTATTAAAAAGCACAAAGTCCGCCTGTTTGTAAAGGGATTCTATCAAAAGGAGGGTCTTGATTTTGATCAGGTATTCAGTCCAATAGTTAAACCAGCTACTGTCAGAATACTTATCACAATTGCTTTAAGCAAAGGATAGATAATACGCCAGTGTGATTTCAATAATGCTTTCCTGCTTTTCTTAATGGAAAGCTTGAGTAAGAAATGTACATGTGTCAACACCCAGGTTTTGTATCTTCAAACTTACATGCTGTTTGCAAACTAAAAAAAGCTCTTTATAGTCTAAATAAGTTTGGTTTTCAACAAACTAGGAATGATAATTCTCTTTTTATTAAAACTACTTCTTCTAACATTAATTATCTTCTAGTTTATGTTGATGACATTTTACTCAGAGGCTCAGATGTTGAAACAATTTCTCTTATAATCTCTCAACTACACTATGTTTTCATTCTTAAAGACCTTGGGATTACATTATTTCCTTAGCATTGAAGCTACTTTTCTGACTCTATCTAATGTTGTCTTATCCTAGACTAAATACATCAATGATCTCCTCTCTGGGGAAGGCATGTTAAATGCCAAGTCTATGCCTACACCAATGGCTGCCAACCTCAAACTCTCACATCAGGGAGATGGCTTTTTTGAAGATCCTACCCTCTGTAGATCCATAGTTGGGGGACTTCAATATGCCACTATCACTAGACCTGAAATAGCTTTCTCTATAAATAAAATTAGCTAATACATACATCACCCTCTACAATCACATTGGGCTGCTGTAAAACGTGTTTTGAGATTTTATTTTTGGTTCATTAAATCATGGGTTGGAATTTAAGAAATGCAATATTTTCGTATACTTGCTTTTAGTGATTCTGATTGGTCTAAGGACTTGGTTGACAGGAAATCCACTTTCATATTCTGTGTCTAGTTAGAGGACGATTTAATCTCTTGGAGTAGCAGAAAGTAAGATAAATTAGCCACAGCAGTATAGAAGCTGAATTCAGAAACATATAATCAACTATTGAAGAAATTATTTGGATAAACTCTCTCCAGTAAGAACTTCAAATTCTACCTTCCCAGCTTCCTGTCATCTACTATGACAACTTAAGCACTTGCTTTCTCATTGTCAATCTTGTCCTTCATCGCAGGTCTAAACATTTTACTCTAGATATGTCTTTTGTTCGTCAACTTATAGAGAAACGACAACTACATGTAGAACACATCCCTTCTTCAACTCAAATTGCTAATTGCTTGGCCAAACCTCTACCTGAGTCAAGTTTTATATTTCTCCGAAACAAGCTCAGAATCCTCAGGTCAAATTCACCCTTGAGTTTGAAGAGGCATATTACCGGAAAAATAATAAATATATAACTATTTTTTTTTGTGCCTTTGACTATTATCTCTTTTTTATTTGCTAATTCTTTTTTTTTTTTTTTTAGGATTTGGACTTAAGCTCAGACTAATCCTACCCAAACCCATAGTAACCCAAACCTGAATCAAAACTTGGAGCCTGAAGGAGCTGCAGCTGCTTCATTGTACCGTGTGCAACCCTAACCTGTGGAGCCGTAGTTGCAAAACTGGCTCTCGAACGACACAAGAAGATTCTTCATCTCCTACGATGTATCTGCCCGATGAGAGTGAACCAATATCCGAACCCTAGTTACACTCAAATGACTAGCTAGTAACACATTTTATTTTGGTAAAGGTGACTACTATAGTACTATGATAATTTTCCCTGTGAAAAACTAAAATGATGTGAGAGTTTTTTCGTAAATTTAAACAAATAAAAAGTAAATTATTCTTTATAATTATTTTAAAAATAAATGTGTAGCTTTTTTATATTGAGAGGGTCATCGAATTTTGAAGCTAGGTGTAACTTATCATCCAACGGACAGATGTTCAAAGGAAGAAAAGTCAAAATTTCAAAGCACGTGCGTGGTGTCTATTACAAAATGAATGTAAGTCAAACCATGTGCTTGTCAGCTTTGAATTTTCTAAAGCAGAACAATAAAAAATAGGAAAAATAATTAACAAATTTAAACCTGCAAACTTACAAACTCTTGTGATCCCATCCCATGCAGCTGGAACGTATATTTATACGTATAAAAGTCATTTCTCTCATCTTACCGTATTTTGGCTATGGAGCTTTCTTTGACTTGGATTTTTTTTCGTAAGTTCTCTTTAATTACTTGTAATAAGAAAGCAAAACAAACTAAAAAACGGCCAAATAAATTAGGGAGTTTTATTCCCATCTACTACGTCTTCTTACTGTATTTTGGGTTTTGCTATAGAGCTTTCTTTGATTACTTTTTTTTTTTTTTCGTCATTTTTCTTCAATTACACGTAATAAGAATGGAAACAAATAAGAAATGGACGAAATCGAGCGTCAACATTTTTTCCTCTCCTCACTTTGGCATGGACGTCACCACCATAATCTTTACGAAAGTTCATTAAATTTTCATATTTAAGTAGGTGTTGAGGGTGGTAGATGATATAAAAGAAGAATAACATTGATAAATTAAAGAAATTATTCAAAATGTTGAATAATAATTAAAGATAAATTTAAAATTATTCAAAAACATTTAAAGCAAAACTGAATTATTATTATTATCACAATATATAGACTTAATAGTGAGTTAGTGACAAGATAAGCACTAATATAACTAATTAATAAGCAAGGGCGGTTACTCCTTCAGTCAAATCTAAGGGGGATAATCTTTATTTTGTATTTCAAATATATCTGCATTTTATATTTGGCACCTTTTCTCATTAAAGATTTTAGTCTTTTTTTCTTCAAAGCTATCTTGGATGCTTAGTATGTATTATGTAAAAGTATTATTAGTCTAAACAATCAAAACAAAATATAGATATCTAAGCAACATTTCATTGTCTTAAGATAAAGTTCGTTTGTTAAACCCTAAATTAAGCTTTTAAAAGAGTTCTCATCCAGCCACTATCTTATCTCTATATTGTTGTCCATTATATTTTTTTCAAATAACATACATGTTGTGTTATATATGATCAAAATATAATCTTTTTACATTTCTAATAATTACTTTCCTACCTTGAGTTTAAGTGGATCATTATTTGAAGTTTTATAAAAAAAAAACTAACTTTTTGTTTTTTAATTAATGATCAACAACTATAGTAATGAATGATTATTAAACTCGAAAAAATAAATATAAAATAAAAAGAATATTGACTAATATTTTGGTTTGACACATTGTATTGAAAAATAAACCAAAATGCTCTGAAACGTTGACTCAATGTTAGAAATTTGAGGCAGAAGATTATCCGAAGTCCGTAAGCTATGATTATGCTATGGCATGATACATGCAAAAAACATTAACATCACGGAACAGTTGCTTCGGTCAGACATATATATTTGTCTAATAATAATACTAAAGGAAAAGTATAACCAGCCAATGATTTAAGGAACAAATGGTGACAAATCAAAACTTTAAAAAAAAAAATAAAACGCTAATAATATGCAGGGATGGATCCAAATACACAGGTGAGGGACACTTGCCTCCACTCATTTCATAAGTTTTCAAAAAAAATTTTAATCCTTACTTAAAAAATTAATTTTCTCTACTTATTTTATTTATATTATTTTTTTATTTTTTTTATATTTTTATTTTAAATTTTTAAAATTTTTTTTGTTATAATATTTTCTCGTCAATTTTTTTTATATTGAAATCGATGTAAAAAAATAAAAAATTTTTAAATCTATTATTCCTTAATCCACTCTCAAATTTTTATTAGTCATAAGATGATAAAATAACCTTTTTCTTTTATATTCTTGTTTCATCAAGTGCAATGAAGCTCTATTATTTTTTAATTTTCGTCTCACACCTTTTCTAGCTCCTCTAATTCTCCATCATTTTTTCTTTTTTCTTTTTAATTACAAATTACAACAATTCAAGTATCAATATATTTTTTATTCTCACAGTTGACTTCGTGTATTTTATTTTATTATTAATTTATTAATTCTTATTTTTTTCAATCTTCATTTATATTTTTAAATATAAATGTTACTATAATGAATTTGTCATATACATTGTTAGTGTGATTATATAGATCTATTTTGTTAGACTAACATAATTTAGATTCATAAATTTATTTATAAGTCATTTATATATTTTTTATAATTAATCTACGTCTATCACTATATACTTATATACACCTCTTGTTTTTTTTTTCTATTTTGATTTTTATGTTGAGATACATTATTTCTGCGCTATACGTAACTGTTTCTATGCTATTGTATGTTATATTTATGTGTTTTGTGCAATTTTTATGTTGATATTTACATTTTTTGTATTCTAAATTAGATATATCGAGTTATGTAATGATACATGTAATATTATCATTTTTTAATAGTAATATATATTATTTTTGCCCTCACAACATAAATTTTTTGGGTCCATCACTGCTAATATAAGTGCATAATTTTATAGGATAACTTTTTATTTTTATGGATGATTATTTTTATCAATTTTGAACGATCACTTATTTATTGGTCCCCATTAATCACCAAAGTAGTGATTCCCTAGCATAGTTGATATAAGTTTTACCTCCACCACACACAAAAAACATCGATTATGCACTTATGCTATATGTGAATCAAAATCAGTTATTAAAATTAGCCATCAATGTATTATATACATTAAAATATTACACACTAAAAATAAATTAAACTACACATGTATTTATATATTAATATACTAGCAGAATGCCCATGCATTGCATGGGTTGAAAAGATATTTTAATAGGCATAAATTTCATAAAAAATTCCATTATTCTCAAAGACACAATTGATTTAAAAAAGAACAAACTAATCATTAATTATATCTTAAAAGTTAGTATTACTAACTATATTAATCCATTTGCATTAAACTCTAACGCATATTAATTTATATGAAAACCAAATATTGATAAACAAAAAAAAGTTACTAAAAGCTTAGGTTATTATCAAAAATCATATCTGACGACCTTAACTTTAATCTTCCAATGCTCCTTCCAAGGAGTAATGTTAAAACAAAAACCCAACACCACAGAAGAAGAAGAGATAACAATTTTCAATTTTATAGAAGAATAGATATAATATAAATTGAAGAAAACCCCAAAAGCAATGCAAATAAATCAAAGGCAAACTTGCATATCTCTACATAGAATTGAGACGTGATCCTGTATGTAATTGGTTTAATTTATTTGTAGTTGATAATTTCCAATAAAAAGCAAAATTAATCAACTCCTATGTTAAGTAAGAAAACCCTCAATTTCAATCACAAAAACCCTGAATCATATTAAACATCATTGTGTATTTGTGTTCTGCAAAAGAAAAGTAGATGTGTTCAGATAATATCCAAGTATCCAAAGACAATGGCTACATGTGAATGGTGCAAAAGATAACTTTTGAAAGCATATAATCTAAAGAATTTAATCCAATGTTAAATAAATTTTATATTTACATCTAAGGGAAATGTAATTACTCATTAACATATTAAAAAAAAAATACTAATTTATATTATTAGTATATTAAAATTAAATTCATAATCTAAATGAGTTGCTGAATCATTTATTATTATTTTGTCTTAAGTATGTAATATGAGATGAGAGAACATTATCATACCTGATAAGTAGTAAGATAAAGTAAAGTTATCAAAATGTCCTTTTCCAACTTAGATTATAAAGCTATCTAATAAAATTACACATCTTTGTTCCTTAAAAAATGGATGGCACAATTTTTTTTCTCTCGATATAAAACCAAATTTTGATAAAGGAAAATATTAATGAAACTTATTAGAAAGATAAAAATTGTCAAAGAAAAACACTTTTAAAGCTTCGTTAAAGAAAATAAAAAAAAAGGAATTTGAAAAAATAACTATTCGTGGATAATTTATATATATATAATTAAACATAAGAATCGATTTTTATAAAGAAAAACATGAAATCAAATTGATTATAAAGATAAAAATTGTCGAATAAAAAACACTTGTGAACCTTAGTTAAAAAAAATCATTTAGCAATAATTTTAAAAATAAAAACTAATTTTGAAAAAATAATCCCAATGAATAATTTGTATAGATTTCAATATAAGAGCAAAAGAAAACTAACAAAGTACTAAATACTAAATAGCTGCACTTATTTTATTTCTAAATTAAAAAATTCAAATAATAATGTTGTATTAAGCAATCAACTTATATTAAACAGAATCTATATCTTTAAATATAATCATTAAATAACACTTATCATATTATATCTTTTGAAAAACTTCTTTGTAGACAACATTAGATGTTGAAGCGAAAAATAAATTTAACTTGTTATAACCTCTATAAATAATTAAGTTATAGACATACACTTATTTTATTAACCAAATTTAATCAAGTTATTTATTTTTATTAAAAATAAATGACCATTTTAATGTCAAATAGAAGATTATTTATGTGTTTTTTTGTGCTATTTGATATTAAAATTATTTTTTATTTGGTATAAAAATAATGATTTGATTGGATAAAATAGGTGTACACCTAATATTATCGTAAATATAATATAATTCCTTGATTGGTAATATAGAGACATTATTTTGCAATATTAATTTTTTTCGGGTTTGGAGTTAATTAATCCTCTCTATTTTAGTTCTTAATATCTTTTATGGATTCCTTGATTGATAATATAGAGACATTATTTTACAATATTAATTTCTTTCGGATTTGGAGTTAATTAATCCTCCCAAGGATCATATTATATTTAATTATTTATAGAGGTTATAACAAATTCAAACTAATAATGTTGTATTATTCTTTCTTCTTTTATATATAAAATTTTTACTATATATTTATTAATACAAAAATTAATATTAATATTTCCGATTCAGTATTCAATTTTTGCATTGAAAAATGCGCAAAATATTTTTTAGAAATTAGATGTAACTAAAAAGTTAAAATGTTACAATTTGAATTTTTTTTATCCTTGATAAATTTTTATAACTAGATTTTTATGCAAAGAGAATAGTTAAAAATAAATATATTGTTGGCATTAATTTTTAAAGGAATAAAAAATAAAATTACTTCAAATCTTATTATTATTATTATTATTGTCATCGTCGTCGTCGTCAAATTCTCACTTTGATATAAACTTAAAAAAATTATTCTTTCTATTTTTATATATGAGTTTATATTACATATATTTTAAAATAAAAAACTAATATTAATATTTTCAATTCAGTATTCCATTTTTCATTCAAAAGTGAGGAACAAAAATTTTGAAAATCAAATGTACTTAGAAAGTTAAAATGTTAAATTTTTAATTCCTTTTCCTTCCAATATAAACTTTGAAAAAGATATTCTTTCTATTTTTAAATATAAGGTTTTATTAATTATATTTTAAAATACAAAATGAATATTAATATTTTCAATTCAGTATTCAATTTTTCATTCAAAACTGAGCAACAAAAATTTTGAAAATTAGATGTATTTAGAAAGTTAAAATGCTAAATTTTTAATTATTTTTTACTCTTGATAAATTTTTATAACTATTTTTTTATGCAAAGAGAATTGTTAAAAATAAATATTGTTAGCATTAATTTTTAAAGGAATAAAAAAGAAAATTACTTCAACTCTTATTATTACTATTATATTCAAATTCTCACTTTGATATAAACTTTAAAAAAAGTTATTCTTCTATTTTCATATATAAGTTTTATTACATATATTTTAAAATACAAAATTAATATTAATATTTTTTTATTCAATAGTGAGCAACAAAAATTTTGAAAATCAAATGTACTTAAAAAGTTAAAATGTTAAATTTTTAATTCTCTTTTTTTTCTCAATATAAATTTTAAAAGAAGTTATTCTTTCTATTTTTATATATAAGTTTTTATTATTTATATTTTAAAATACAAAATAAATATTAATATTTTCAATTCAATATTCAATTTTTCATTCAAAAGTGAACAACAAAAAAATTAAAAATCAGATATAATTAAAAAGTTAAAATATTAAATTTTAAATTTTTTTTTTCAAATGATGTGAACGTAATAGAGGTAGAAATAACACACATATTATTTAACAATAGATATGGGTTGAAAATATCTATTGGCTAAAATATTTTATTGGTACAAATTTTACGAAAAATTACATCATCTTATTCTTAAAGTTATCCATTAATACAAAATTGAAAATAATAAAGACACTTAAAAATTAACAATCGACATACTTATCGTTGATGAGCTTTATATTAAAAAAATATCAAGTGAGTAACATAAAGTAAATAAGTTTCTTGTTATAAATAAAAAAGATTTATTCTTTTTCATTTTTTATAAATATACATTTTTATTACACTTATTTAAATATATTTGAACGAGTGGTTTTGGCTAACCAAGTTCAATCAAGTGATTTATTTCTATACTAAATAGAATATTATTTCAGTGTCAAATAGTATAAAAAATTGCACATAAATAAAGTTCTATTTGACATCGAAATAGTTTTTTATTCAGCATAGAAATAATTGACTTGGTTAAACTTGGTTGACCAAACCACTTGTTCACATAGAATTATTGTTTAAATATATAAAATTAATATCAACATTTCTTGTTCAACTTTTAATTTTACATTGAAAAATGAGCAACAAATATTGAAAATTAAATGTACCTATAAATTAAAATGATAAATTCTTAGTTTTCTTTTACACTTGCTAAATTTTTATAAATATATTTTTATTCAAAAAGATTATTAAAAAAATATTATGTCAACATTTATTTTTAAAGGAATGAAAAAATAAAATATTTCAATTATTATTGTTATTATTATTGTTGTTATACTCACTTTCATAAAAATTAAAAGTTTAACAGCATTATTATAATTTTAGATGTTTTGCTATACCCTTCATTTTCTTCTATCTCCTTCCTTTTAATTTTTTTATTCTAAATTGCCATGAATGTGACACGTGGTTGAATAACCCATATGTTATTTAACTATAGATGATAGTGGTTAATTTTGGTGTGCAAATAGTATTTTTGTAAAAAACATAGCTATTAATTGTAGTTTTTCTTTTTTCCTTTTTAAGCCCCATTTTAATACAAAAAATAACTATCAATTTAGCACTAAGGATATAATATATATTAGAGTATTGTAAATATTTAAAAAAAATTGTAGTGGCAGTTTGGATTAAAAAATAAATGAAATAAATATACTATTTACGGATATGGGCGCGGTTTGAAATTTTACTTTTTTGAACTCCCATGCCATTACATAATACGGGCTTGACAGACACGTTTTGTATGTTGTAAGTAACCCGGACTTAAGCATAACGCATCTCAGAAGCTAGTGTTACGAAACACAGCTAAGGATAGATTGTGTTATGCACAACGAGTCTAATTAGCCCGTGTTATAGATAATGGGCCTGACAAGTCCATGTTAGGTAGAACGTGGTGTTAGAAAATTTTATTTTCTTTATCTATTTTGTGGGCTATATACATACGGTAATGCTAGGTGTACACAACTTTTGCCCAACTAAGTCTAACAAAGTCATTAATTTCTATACCAAATAAAAAATATTTTTGATATCAAGTATTACAATAAAATAGCACATAACTAATCTTCTATTTAATATCAAAATGATCTACTATTTATAATAGAAATAAATAACTTGGTTAGACTTGGTTGATAAAATAGGTGTACCCCTAGAATTATTAATATACATATATATAATTGAGTATAATTATATTAGCTATTTTATATTTTGACTTATATAAAGTGGTCTCACTATTGGTTTAAATAATCAAAGAAATAAGTCAAGATTACTTACCGGTTTGGACCTAATGAGAATAAAACCAACACTATCTATTTTATTGGACCTTCAGAGTTTAATGGATGCTAATAGCCCAATATAAATAAAGTTCTAGGGTTTTGGTCCCCAACATACCTAAGTCGTCACTTGCAAACCTTCCCATCAGAGAGTTGCTATTCAGCCCTATCAGGGAAACAGAAGACTTTGGTTAACAAATCTAGATCAAGAATCATGCTTAGGTATCCAGGTACGCTTCCGCACTAAGGTATTTCTTTCTTAATGATTTGACATGGATGATGCTAGGTTAAGGAATCCCAAGAATTCTTACAAGTGGTATCAGAGTCATCTGTGTTTGTGTCACTAAAGATATTTGGTTTTATGTATTTTTTAGTTTTTGTGAATACATAAGTACATTAGTATTTTAATCCCTTCAAAATAAATTTCTTAATTTATTACATACATACGGTTTGTTCATGTAATGTAAATTGTCATTTTTTTTGCGTTTATTTATTTTGTTTGAGATTAGGTTCTTGTATTGAACCATAAATATTAATCTGACATAAAGTAATTATTTTGTTTATGGTTTAGGGTTTATGGTTCAGGGTACAGCTTCTTTAGAGTACTGGTTGATACTGGATTCGGGACTATGATTCAAGCAAGACTAAAGGTGGAGGTGAAGGGGCTGGTTTTTTTGCTATACGTAAAGGAAGTCGGTGGAGCTGAGAGTGCCCTAACAAAAAGCAACAAGAAAATGGGGGAGGAAACATCGAATCTGGAGGCATATTGTGGTGACCGGAGAACAGTGAGAAATCATGACGAGGCGGCCACGGGAGGTGGTGAGGCAGCTGCTATTGGGGTTGAAGGTGGTGAAAGAGAGGCCAGGGTGGGGATGGGAAATGAAGCGTCAACAACCAGAAATTCAAATTCTCAGCGGGTCGAGTCGGGTTGTGTTGTAAACCGTAGCCTGGCCCATATGAAGGAAGGCGCAGAAGATAATGACCAATGGATAGGTAGCCCGACAAAAACAAAAACTTGGGATGATGACAGAGGTACTGATGAGGTTATCCAAGAAATATTAATGGGCCCAAATGAGATAGTTGCGGGCCATTGTAATATGAGAGGCATAATGTCTAGTGTGGAAGCAGAGAGGCTTGATGAGAGTGGAAGAGAAGTGAGCCTACACAATAATCTAGGAGATTTTGGGATGGAGGAGACCTCGGGGCCCATCGAACCACCGGGCTTTGAGACCAATGTGGTAGGAGGGATAGACATGGGGATGAGTAGTAGTGAGAGTGAAGCACAGAGTGAACGGAAGAAAAATTGGAGAGAAAGAAGAAGGAAAAATTAGGGTTTCGGAGCAAGGGGGCGAAAAAAAAAACAAGGGAGTAACAAAAGAGGGGGATAACGGAAGGGAAAAAAAGAGTGACAAAAGAAAAAACAAGAGGGTGGTGGAGGAGGTGCTTAGTGACGAAGAAACGTGTAGCTTACTAAATGTCGCGGAAGACGACGGCATTGAGGCAGAGGCGCTGAAGACTTGGTCGGCAGGAACGACAGTGGGGCTGGAGGCGAAGAGAACTGGTGTAGCCACAACATTTTTGAAGAACCAAGAGACAATTGAAAAGGGAAGCTTAGGTCCGAGTGAGGTGAAGCAAGGGAGGGGCCGCAAGAAGAAGGTATTCCAGTAGGTAGGTGTGCGTATCAAATTTTAAAAATGATTCTCCTATGGAATTGTAGAGGATTGAAAGGAAGGGGGGGGGGGGAATGGGAGCAATAAAGGAGATGGTGGAAAAAAAATGGAATTAGGATGATAAGATTGGTGGAGACGAAAACAAACATAATGAAAGAGTTTGAAGTAAAGAGGCTATGGGGGTCAATTGAGTTTGAATGGGAAGCGGTTAATGCAGACCAAAACAGGGGAGGAATTTTGTGTGTATGGGAGAAGAGATTTTTGCAAGTACAGAATGTAATTAAAGGTGGGAGGTGGATATGCATAGTGGGTAGGCTGGAATGCATGAATGATATAATGCTGGTATGTGTGGTGTATGCTCCAAATCCCGTGACAAAAAGAAAGGTTGTTTGGGAGGAGATATTGAGAGTTAGAAATCAATATTCATTCCCGGTCTTGACATTTGGAGATTTTAATGAAGTTACATGCCCATCTAAGAGGAGAAGTTGTAGAGTTAACACAACAGGAATGAATGAATTCAAGGAGTGGCTGCAGGGTATGGAAGTATTGGAAGTCCCAATGGGAGGGCGAAAGCTCACTTGGAGAAATGGCCGTAGTGTAAGCAAGATCGACAGGTTCTGCGTTGACGCTGGGATGCTACAGCAACTTCCCAACCTAAGAGTGAGGGTGGTAAAGTGCTCGAAGTCAGATCACGTACCATTAATCTTAGAGGAGGAACACACCAACTGGGGACCGAAACCATTTAGGTTGCTTGACATTTGGTTCTCACACCCTCAATTTACAAGGATGTTTGCGACGGAATGGCGTCAGATACAAGGAGATTCGGTGCACAGGAAGCTAGAAAATATGAGAGGGGTGTTGAAAAAATGGAACAAGGAAAAGTTTGGGAATATTGAGGAGAAAATAAAGCTCTTTGAGGATGAAATAACAGAGGCAGAAAAAAAGATTGAAGGTGGAGTTGATGTGGAAGAGAACATTAGTAGAAGGGAGGCGTTGAGAAGCCAAGTAAACATGTGGTATAGAAGAAAAGCGGAGTATTGAAAGCAGCTTTCGAGGGATCGTTTTATCATAGATGTAGATAAGAATACGCGATATTTCCACGTGAAATCAACAATATGGCAAAGGAAGAACAGAATTGTTGAGATTCAAGAGGGGGCAGGACTATAAAGGACCCAAAAAGAATCAAGCATGCTACGAGAAGATACTTTAAGGGCCTGTATACACAGATGTCTATGCCAGAGATCACCTTCCAAGATGGGTTAGTTCCAAAGATTTCTGAAGCGCAGGCAATCGAGATAGAAAGAATCCCTACGGCTAAGGAAATAAAGGAAGCAGTGTAGTCTTGTAGCTCCACTAGAGCGCCGGGGCTGGATGGGTACAACCTCGGATTTGTGAAAAGAACATGGGAAACCATTGGAGATGAATTTACTGATATGGTTTGCAGATTCTTTCGTGATAGCACTATGCAGAAAGAAATAAACAAGACTTGGGTAGCTTTGGCAGAGAAACAAGGAGGTGGGAAGGAGATCAAGGACCTAAGACCGATTAGTATGGTGGGAAGCATATATAAAGTCATATCTAAGGTGATGGTGGCGCGACTAAGACCCCTAATGGCAGGATTGGTAGGGGAGCAGCAAACAGCCTTTGTGCAGGGGCGTCAGATTCTAGATGGGGCTCTAATTGCATGTGAAACAGTGGCTTGGCTGAAGAAGTCCAAGAAGGAGGGTGTGCTAGTGAAATTGGATTTCAAAAAAGCATATGATTCAGTGAGGTGGGACTTCTTACAACATGTGCTGCTAAGAATGGGCTTTGGAGAAAAATGGAGAGGATGGATAAAAGAGATGGTGGAGACAGCGTCCTTATCAGTGTTAGTAAACGGGTCGCCAACCAAACCATTTAAAACACAGCGAGGATTACGACAAGGTGATCCTATTTCACCATTCTTATTTGTACTAGTGGCTGAAGTTTTGAATAAGATGTTGAATAGAGCAGAGGAGCTGCAAATGATACAGGGGCTGCTGGTGGGCAGAAATAGCATAGCATTATCGCATCTCCAATTTGCCGATGATACGATGTTGTTCTGCCCAGCAAAGCCAAAAACCCTTAAGAACTACAGAAGACTGCTACGGTGCTATGGTATGATGTCGGGGTTGGAAATAAACTTCAACAAGTCTTTCTTGTATCCTGTGAACTGCAATGATAGCCGGATAGAGAGAATGAAACAGGCAATGTGCTGCCAAGTGGGACAGATTCTGTTTACATACTGATGCGTATGCATCATTCATGGTTTTAGACCTCAATTTCGTGAGCTTTTACTAAATAATCAGCTTAATACTCAAGTAATTCATGTTTAATTCATTATCATTTACTATCTTGAGTGTTTTGTTATGTTCTGCAGGAATTTACAAAGGAAATAAACTAAGAAGCAGAAGATAACTTGAAGCAGAAGAAACAGAGAAAAACAGAGCAAAGACTCCACGCATAGGCGTGGAAGCGTACGCATATGCGTGGAAGAGCACGCATATGCGTGCCACATGAAGTCAAGTCCGCGCCTAAGCAACTCTGTCACGCTTAGGCGTGGTAACCAAGCCCATCCTTTGCACGCATAGGCGTAGAAGACAACGCCTATGCGTGGTGAATGAGCAAGCTACACAACCAGACCACGCATATGCGTGGAAGACACTAAGGTAGCAAGCACAAGACCCACGCATAGGCGTGAAATTCCATGCCTATGCGTGGAAAGCTCACTCAAGACCCACGCTTAAGTCAGCAAAGCATGGCCCCAAGTCTCTCAAGACCCACGCATATGCGTGGACGTCCAAGCATATGCGTGGAAAGCTCACCCAAGGCCACGTTGCAACGTGAGCCTAACCCAGTCCTTGGTATCCTTGCTCCTTGGTCTGTTGGTCACTTGGTCCATTAGCATCTCATGACCGCGTCAAGGCCACGTTATAACGTGAGCCTGACGCGGTCCACCCTCATCACCACACCACGCACAAGCCTTGTCACCCAT
>JASCZI010061668.1:0-17821 GCA_036250425.1 Stylosanthes scabra | reverse complement strand
AGAATCTTGTTTATTGTTAAAGATTTGAATCATGATGTGTGCATTATCTTTTTGCTTGTCTAGTTAGTCAAGAGATTGATGGTTAGATAGGTTAAAGAGAAACTAAATTGCTAAGAGATTAGAATTTAGTTATACAAGGATTCATAGTGGCTTTGTGATGATACATGTTGCAGAATTATCATTAGAACAGCGGGTTATGAAGTGGTTTTGTTGAATATCTCCTATCTCTCAATCTTGTTCCTTTTCTTGATAAATCTTTAGTAATTGTTGCAGTCTTGTAATTGATTTTTGATTGTTATTAGTCGCTGATCTTGATTCACTTTTCTGGTTTAATACTAGATAGTTTCTTGTTAATTGGTTTGATCTAATTGAAGGATTAGTAAGAAAGTATTGATTAATCCCCTTTCCTCGTTGGGAACGATAACCCACTCTAGTGGATTACTACTTGATCCGATGCACTTGTCGGATTGTTGCGAATCATGAAAAGATTTGCCGCATCATTTTTCTCAAGATATTCCTCACGTTTCGTAGCATACAACTCCCTCTAATGAATATGGGTTCACCTTATAGGTACTATCTTCTTAATCATTGCACCTTTCTATCTTGCCACTTCCTCTTTATCATTGATATCTTATTCCATTCGTCCATAACCTATCCTCACTCTAACTTCGCAATAACACAATCACAGTCAATTCACACAAACATTCGTACAAGTGAAATAACAAATACAATTAACTTCTAACAAACAATCCATCCCAAACAATGTCAATCAAATGCATATGATGCATGCCTGTCCCTATGGCTAAATGAGCTCATTTGGTCGGTTATCTTAGCCAACTCGACCGGTCCAGTATATATCCCCGATCACTCACAACACTTACTTCCCCGAGGATGCTACATAACGCCCCAGCGCTTGATCAATATCATAATTGGGGGTTTCCATGTGATCATCATGTGCCGATATTTCATGTCATGGGTGTTCCTTAAGTACCCTTTACGACTGAGAGTCCGCTATTTCCAGAAGCAGTGAAGTTGATCCCGCCGATCCCCTCATTCACTTCCTGATTCACGTAAATCTCATCATACAACTTGAGAAGACCATTTTCGGGATTCATTTGATACATACAAAAAGGTTCTCTCAAGGCAATACCTTATACATGAGATATAATTATTCATAGGAGGTATGGAATGCTCTTCTCTTTCTTTATATTTGTTATCAAACACAAAAGGTTGCTATTAGAATCGACTCTGAAGAGCAAGAGTCGATTCTGTAAGGCTTTTAAACACGACTTTAGAAATCTGGGCTCATATGAATCGACTCTGGTGTTTCCGGAGTCGATTCTCATGACTCCTTGAAACTCATTTTGAAAGGTGGAGTCGATTCGAACTACTCCGAATCAACTCCCTGGAATGTTAGTAAACCAAATTTGTCTCTGTCCAAATAAGAATCAACTCTGGAACCCTTCAGAGTTGACTCGAAACTCTTAGAAAATATTTGAAATGGAAATCTTCCCAGGAGAGTCGACTCTAAAGGGTTAGAGTTGATTCCCTGAGACACAGAGAGGATGGGTTTGGCCTCTGTCCAATTAAGAATTGATTCGCAGGTCCTACGAGTCGACTTTCAACCCTCAAAACTCATTTTTAACTTAAATAAAATCTCAGTGAGTCGACACTGTGCAGGCCAGAATCGATTCACTGCAGTGTACTGCTGCTGCAGAATTTCAAAGCTTTCCTTATGATTTGAAACACTCAAAACTCTTTACTCCCCAAGCCAAATCCAACAATTTCAAAAGTTTTACTTAGACTTTAAAACACTCTTCAAATCCCTTTACTTTGCAAACGTTTGGAAATTCGAAACTAAGGTTGTGGCTCACTGAAGTTCGCCAAAAAAAATAAATTTTCTTTAAACTCTAAGACCATTTTCTTTGCAAATCTTTTCCAAAACATTTGAGTAGGATTCCAAACCCTCCCAACTCATCTTGCACTTAAAACATATATTTTCAAAGCTCTTTTCATCAATTAAACATCTCATGCATAGGCATTTAAACGTTTCATAAACCATTTGGTCATACATACACAATTCATACAATTATGGTACATATCAATTCATTCAATCTCATCCATTGTCATCAATCATCAAACAATCAAACACTCATAACCTCATTAACATCATTTTCCTAGTTCTCTTTATTTTAGCTTAATCCTAGATTTCATTCTAGGATCAACTAACCTAGTTCATCATGTTAGGTTACCTTTTACTTTAACAAGTCCTAAACCGTACCTGGATTGCAAGCGCAATACTCATATATGCGGTTCCACCGCTCCATTTGAGCATCCAAGCACAACCTTCCATACCCATCACTCCTAGTGCATCCTCAAGCTTGCTATTGCTCCATCTACCGCTTCCTTAGCTTCTACCAACATGTACCACACCTAATAACACAAGAATCCCCAAATATCATGGATTTAGGGTTCATAAAACAACAAGAATCAAAGTTGTAGTTGCAATCACCTTCATTGATATGCATGGATGGTAGCTCATGGCCCTTGCTCGAGCTAGAACGTTCTTGGAACGACAAGAACCTCGAAAACACAAAAACACCCATATCTCATAACTTTCGTAGAATTTTAAGGAGAGAAATGGAAAGGAAAACATGATACCCATACCTCAAAGATGGCATAGAAATATAGAGGATGAAAAGAGCTACGCGTAGCCGTAAACTATGCGTCAATCGGAGCTCTGGTGTAGAAGTTATGGCCACCAGAAGGCGGCAGTGAATAGTGCCAGAGTTGATTCAGAAGCTACTCTGAATCAATTTTGGAACCAACTCTCAGCTCAGCTCACTCTTGCAAAATGTAGAGGAAAGAGAATCTGGTGCTCTATTTACAACCATTAATGAATGGCATTTTCATAATTACGCGGTTTGGTCCGTTTCAGGTCAAATCTTTAACACAGGTGTTCGCGTTTGCATCCTACACATTTTCACGATCATTCTCATACCTTCATTTTCACTTCGTTTCATTCCCGACGGCATTAAGCCGGTACCGTTAATTAAATTAACGGTGCGGGTTTCGGTGCAGCTTGAACTGGCTGACTGACTGGTTCCACCTGGAAAAATCTCAGCGGAAATCCCAAATTCCAAGACTATCGTATCCGTTCGGGTTTGGTTCCCTATCATAGTTATAGCGCTTGAGTGGCACGGATTATCAAGTAATCGGGCCATTTTGGTTATCCGCAGGTTCGGGGTTTATACCAAATCCCATAATGTTTTGTATACACCCCGTTGAAACCTTAGGTTCGCTAAAGGATCTTATTTTAGCGCAAATGGGCTTGTTTCGGATGAGAGAAATAACCAAAATTGCGTATAGGTTCTTAGCAGTGTTGCTAAACAAAGCCTACAAGTATAAGATTTTTTGGCTTCATATTGACAACCATGTATGTACTGTGTTTTCCAACCATGGTAGAATCCTTGCGAACCAAGTGATGGAAGTGTGTGTTGAAGTAATTGGGTTAGCTGGAGGTGGTGCTGGACCTTCGAGATCGTCCAATAGGACTTCTCCCATTCCTGCGTCCTTTGTGTGTTATGCTCTAATTCAAAAGAAGAGTGTGCGTGGTGGAGACAAATGGGAGTAACGCATCATCGGAGGCGAATGAGTTTGTGGCTAAGACACTTGTGGGCCGAAGATTTCTTTTACCTGCATCCGAGTCCGGTACCTAATTTGTCTACTGTAAGCAGTCATTTTCAGACGATTGATCTAGATGCGATCGAAGAAGACCAACCATGTGACTTTGATGGCGGCGTAGATGATCACAACCTAGATGGAGGCGTGGAATTTAGGGTTGGACACCACTTTTGTTGTAGAGAAGCCATGCAGATGGGTTCAAAGAATTACAACATTTGTCGTGCCGCTAAGTATAGAGTCATTGAGTCTGATAGCTTCAAGTACTGCTACTGTCGATGCAAATAGAGTTTGAGTGGATGTCTATGGAGCCTATAATTTTACATGTGTGTATATGCAAATAAAATAAATATATTGATGCTTCATCTTAAAAGCTAATTATTTGACGTTGTATTTCTTATTATTAATTAAACAAAGAGTAGTGATAAAAAATCTTAATTCATCATCTAATTATTTTCTTAATACTTAAAATAGTAAATAGTTCAAATATAAATGTTATTTTTTAATAACATTAAAAAGATAAAAAATTCAAAACTTTATTTAGTGCTCAGAGAATAATTTGGAGAACAAGCTAGGTCTCTAAACAATTTTTCTTAAATAAATCTTAATTCTTCAGTTATTATATTATATATCATTAGTTTACATTTGGAATTACAATTTAATATTTACATTTAGAATTTAAGTTAGAGTATTTCTTTAGTGAAGAGTATAATTGAGTGAAGACTGAAGATTTTGACTAAATTTAGAAATTTAAACATGTGCATTGTACATGATAATTTTTTTTACACTAAAAGAAGTATTCTTCACTTTTCACAAAAATTTCACTCTTCATCATAGCATTATCCTTCAAGTTAATATTCAAATTGATCCTGAAAATTATACTTGTTCTCAATATGGTCCCTAGACTTGCAATTTACTCAATTTAATCCTCAACTTTGCATTTCATGACTTACCTTAGTTTTTAACCTTATTTTCATTACAAAACCATTAAGTGCATGCTGTGATGGACAAACGGCTGTCATGTTAGATTCTCTGTCGGCTATTTAATATGGTAATTGAACATTTTTTACCTCAATTTTTTCCTTACGAAGCCTTTAAAATTATAATATGAGTTTTGCTTAAGCTAAGGGTTTAAAAAGCTTCTTTGAGATCTAATTGAGATAAAAAATTTCAATTGCTACATTAAATAGTTGCTAGGGAGTCCAGCATGGAAGTCATTCGTCTATTCAATCCTCCATTACCAATTCAATAATAGAAAAAAAATAGGAGACTAACGTGTGTCACATATGATTGATGTAGCTTCGTTCATTAGAAAGATGACGCGTCCCCTTACACTGGTTAGGATGATCCAAATTTTTAGAAAAATTTGTGGAGACTATAGTCCCAATCAGTGCATCTGAAAAGCATGTGAACACATATGGGTGAGAATCCCAAACCACTGGATTCTCAATACGGTAAAGGCACCGATACTGCATAAGATAAACTAGCAGGATTACCAAGGCAATCCTACTCATACACTCGGGTTTTTCTCAAGATATTCCTCGCGTTTCGTAGCATACAACTCTCTCTAATGAATATGGGTTCACCTTATAGGTACTATCTTCTTAATCATTGCACCCTTCTATCCTACCACTTCCTCTTTATCATTGATATCTTATTCCATTCGTTCATAACCTATCTTCACTCTAACTTCGCAATAACACAATTACAGTTAATTCACACAAACATTCGTACAACTGAAATAGCAAATACAATTAACTTCTAACAAGCAATCCATCCCAAACAATGTCAATCAAATGCATATGATGCGTGCCTGTCCCTATGGCTAAATGAGCTCATTTGGTCGGTTATCTTAGCCAACCCGACCGATCCAGTATATATTCCAGATCACTTTCAGCACGTACTTCCCCGAGGATGCTACATAACGCCCCAGCGCTTGCTCAATATCATAATTGGGGGTTTCCATGTGATCATCATGTGCTGATATTTCATGAAATGGGCGTTCCTTAAGCACCCTTTACGAAAAACAATTCTCACAAGTTTGCAACCAAAAAGATATCGAGAGTATTACACCTCGAGTTGTTCTTGCTAGAAATTGAAAATGAAAATGCGAATGACCTGGTTATGAAATATTGGGATTGCAATAATCAATAGCTACTAAATAGAGCAAAAGAAAGATAACTTGTGCTGCAAGAAATAAAGGTTCATAGAGAGTCAAATCCACTTTTTCTAATGGTCAAGTGGGGGATTTAATCTCGATCTATAAGTCCTAAACTACTTACTAATGTGAAATACCTAATTCTTTGAAGAACGAAAATAATCCATTAAATTCTTCGAGTCAAGGCCTCTCATCACTATCAAAAGTTTAGCACCGATGGAAACCAGATTAATAATCCACTTCTCTACACCATTTGAATTGTAGGGATTAGTGGCTAACATCATCTACACTTCAACTCATGATCAAGAAACAAGAAGACTACTCTATAACTATAGAAAATAAAATATCAAACACTTGGTGTGCATTGTAAATCAACATACTGAATAACAAGGGAAATTAAAAATAATATAAGGTAACCAATGATCTAAATCAACAATATAACTAACAAATATCATAAATCAACCAAAAATCATTAATAGATCATGAATCAAAATAAATTGCAGCAAGATACAAAATAGAACATATGAACAAGAACACTAGAATTGAGAATTAAGACAATATGATGCATGACCATCATTAGGGATTTTTTCTCCTAATTCATGCATCATTCTCCATATAATTAACTTAAAATCAAGGAAAATTAGTAGATATGCTTAGAAAGAGTTAATTATTATATTTTGTAGGTACTTTGAGTATTTTATTGTTAATTTACAGGAAAAATGAATAAAAAAGCTTGAGGAGCAAGAACATAGAGTTTTGGAGCATTGAAGTAGATAAGCCCCACGCCTAGGCGTGGAACTCGGCGCCTAGGCGTCACTGGCAACATCCAGAGCCAACGCCTAGGCACCCACTCTAAAGTCTAGGTGCGGCAAGGATTACCTTCAGGAAGCCAACGGCTAGTCGCCAGACCCAACGCTTAGGCGTGGCCTTGACCAACACTAAGCCAACGCCTAGGCATCCAAGCTCAAGTCTAGGCGTGGCTCTTGATCAGCACCATGACACCAACGCCTAGGCGTTGCACCCAACGCCTAGGCGCCAGCACCAACGCCTAGGCGTGGACCAGCCTTGTACCAAGCTCATGCCTAGGCGCCAGCACCAACGCCTAGGCATCCAGGACCAGCTCTCATGATAGCCCACGCCTAGGCGCCAGAGCCAAAGTTTAGGCATGGGACAAGCTGTTTTATGCAGAATTTGTAATTTCATTTCAAATGCATTTGTATTTCATTTCTCCCTTATGTAAACCTATAAATAGATGGAAAACTTCAAGTTAGAGATAGATTTTTCACATTAATTCACTCAAATTCAGATTTAGAATTCATTTTCATTAGGTCATAGATTAGATTCTCTCATTGGGAATTTAGTTTAGTTAGATTGAAGTTTTCCATTCATCACTTTTGGTCATTGCATTTCAATTAGTAAAGAGAAGTATATTCAGTTCTATCTTTCTTTTCTCTCAAGATTCTATCTTTCTATCTTTCTTTTGAGTTCTTTGAATGTTCATGCATTCAAGAACCATCTTCATACCCTTTTTTGAGTCATTCATCATCATGAGTGGCTAAACACACTTGAAGATTAAGGAGGAGGAGCTCTATTCTATCAAGCCAATGGATTAATCCAATAACATATCCAAATCTGCAAGTTTCTACCAATATTCAAAGGATTCTTCTTGTTCATTAATTCAAGGATCAAGTTCAACCGAGAGGTATAATTGGTTCTTACTTTTGGTTTAATTTCTATTCTAGTCATGAGATTAAACATATCATTAGATGGTTTGTGAATTGTCAAGATTGAAGTTTGATTGGATAAGTGACATGAAATCTGGTTTTGCATTGATCTTGGTGTCATAAGCTAGTTCAAGAATGATCTTTCACATTTGTTCTTTGCATTAGAGATGATGAATTGAATATATGTGCCATTATATGAATCTGTATTTTTATCACATAGATGATTGATTTGCTTCTTGTTTGATTCTTTGTCATGATCTTTAAAGATTCGGTTATTGACGAGTAATTGATCTTTCATGTTTTGAATTGTTGAGTTTGAGAAAATAGGCATTCAAACATTATCAAGAATCATCCCATATTTCTTCATGTGACTTAGAGATGGGCATTTGGTTTTATATGTATTAGAATCTTTGATGATTAGGTGAGATTTGTTTGAGATTGAATATGTGACATTTAATTCTTTCCATGAATTTTGTTGATTGTTAAAGGTTTAAATCATGATGTGTGCATTATCTTTTTGCTTGTTTGATTAGTCAAGAGATTGATGATTAAGTAGGTTAAAGAGAAACTAGATCACTAAGAGATTAGGATTTAGTTATACTAGGATTCATGGTGAATTGTTTAGGTATGGCTTGCAGAAAAATAAAAAGAACTATTGGATTATGAAGTTGTGTTTGTGAATATCTCCTATCCCTTAATCTTGTTTCCCTTTATTGAATCTTTCTTAGTACTTGGTTGCATTTAAATGATCTGTTTTTGTTACTTGTTTAAAGATTTACATTCTTGCATGTATTTGTTTACTTTTTGCTGTCCTTGTATTGTTCTTAGTTGAGCATTGTATTAATTTTTGGTTAATCGATTGGATCTGATTGGAGAGCTACAATTGGAAGTGTTGCTTAATTCCCCTTTCCTCGTGGGAACGATGACCCACTATTTAGTGGTACTACTTGATCCGATACACTTGTCGGATTGTTGCGAATCGTAAAGATTTGCCACATCACAATAGTTGAAAGAAACAAGAAGTAAATTGCATTAATTCAACAAAGTATCAACAATCTAACATCAAACAACTATAATTCAGTAATGGGTATGAGTTTTGGGTGCTGGAAATTCAAAGGAAAAATAGATGAACACTAAAGAAAATGAGAGAAAGTAACAGAGAAAATGTTCCTCTCCAAAAACTCTCTACAAAAACAGAAAAACTAGATAATTTCCTAATGAAAACTCTATATGTCTTGTGTTTCAGCTATTCCCCATCATAAATCTCCAATTGGGCCTTCAAAGAGGCTTGGCCTTGGGCTTGGGATGCAAAATTTCACTTCTAGCCTTCATTATAATTTCCTGTCAGACGCTCACGTGTGGCCGCACAAGGTACTCGTACGACTGCACGAGTCAAATAGAGGCCAAATTTCGACGTTTCCAGGAAGACATACGAATGCACGTAGCTCTCATGCGGTCGCATGAGTCAAACAGTGGCTAATTTTTTATGCTTCAGGGACATATGCGAACGCACGTGGCTCCCATGCGATTGCATGAGTGCCATGTTTTCTCTTTTTAGATTCTCTTCATGAATTATTCACTCCTAATGTCTTCCTTAGCCATTTCCAATCATATCTCAACCCTTAAAAGTCTAAAATACACTAACAAACTAATCAAGGCACCAAGTGGTATGAGAGTTTATAAATTCACATCAATTTATGGCCAATTTAGCATGCATTTAACAATCAAAGCACATATTAGCAAAGATTCACAAACAGGGATATTCACAAGCAATTGTGTGAGTTTAAGTTGATAAATCCCTCAATTATAACACAAAATTACTCATCAAATTTGGGTTTATCAAAATACTAAATTTGAAGTTACTTATCACTTAGTGTATGTTGATGACACAGTTATTACTGGTTCTAGTAGTTTAGATATACAAAATTTGATTCGATAGTTGAATTCTATTTTTTCTTTAAAGGATTTGAGAAAACTTAATTATTTTCTTGGCTGGAAAGTTGATTATTTAGAGAAGGACAAGTTACTTCTTAACCTAACCAAATACACTCGAGAGCTACTTCAATAGACAGGCATGCTTGAAGCAAAAACCTATGCCAACTCCAATTATTGCATACAAGGTATCAGAAATTTTTTATGATCCAAAGAAATATAAGTCAATTGTGGTAGCTCTCCAATACTTAACTATAACCAAACCCGACATTGCTTATGTAATAAATAGATCCTATTAATTAACGTAAAATCCTATAATTAAGCAGTGAAAAGCTATGAGAAGAGTTCTGAGATATCTTCAAGGTACACCAACTTAAGGAATGATTTTTGCAAAGTGCACTGATTATAGGGTCTTGGCTTTTGCAAATGCATATTGGGCTTCGGATTTGGATGATAGGAGGAGCACCCATGGTTTTTGCATTTTCTTAGGCACAAATCTCATATCATGGAAGGGTTCTAAACATACCAAAGTGAGTAAATCAAGCACAAAGGCAGAATATTGTGCAATTTTCACAACAAAAATTGAAATTATGCCCATTCAGATGTTGCTAAAAAAATTCAAATTCCTTAGCCAGCACCTAGCATCTATTGTGATAATAAGAGTTCAGGCTATTTGATAGCCAATCCTATTTTACATGGACGCAACAAGCATTTAGAAATAGATTTATATTTAATTAGAGACATTGTTAATAAAAAAAAAAAAGCACCTCTATGTTTTTCATATCCCATCTCTTAAACAAGTAGCAGACATTATGACTAAACCTTTAACTATAAAGTTGTTTAATAGATTTAGAGCCAAACTTAGATTGGGAACAAAACCCCATCTAAGCTTGAGGGGTGTTAGGATTAGAGGTTTCTTGAGTTGAGTAGTTTAGCCTCTTAACAGAATTTGTTATTCTGTTAGTGTGACTCGGTATTTCACTTGTGTGTGTCTTGTATATATAAAAGGCTCGGTTGCTTGTAATTGTAATCACAACCATTATCATTTCAATTTAGTCTTGTAAATTCTATTCAGTTCTTTTTCATTTCTCGCTAGTCTTCTTCTTTTTGGTTTCTTGGTTCTCTCTCAACTCCAGAGAACTATGTTTGTTTTCTATTTTGAGTTTCTGCTCTAATAGAATTATATCTCACCTAACACTAAATAAGCTTAGACCATCATCACTCTTACCCCAAAAGAACCTATCTTGCCAGGATACAATCTTTTTCACAATAACTTTGGGAATTCTTAAAACAATTAAGACATACATTGGAAATTATTAAGCACAGACTTTATTAAAACTAATTTACCAACTTTCAAAAACAATTTACCTTTTCAACCTAGGAATATGTCCTCTATTATTTGAATTACTGGCTTTCATGTCTCTACTTTTCTCAGATTGGCTCCTAACGGTATGCCCAAATACTTGATTGGAAGTTTCATTCACACACCTACATTTTAGATAGTCACATACTTCACGTGTCTCATTCTTAACACCATTCAAGCATATGACCACCGATAGATTTTTGAAAATTTATCTTCCACCTTGAGACTAGCTCAAATCGGTTCCAAATCATCTTATAAATTTATACAGACTTATAAATTGACAATATAAATTAAGATTTAAGCTCTAATTCTCAATTGGCAATTTAGAGAAAGTAATTGCCGTAATTAACTATCAATTTTATTTAAATTTTTTTGAAAAAAGTACATTTATGCCCCTGACTTTTAAAAAATTGTACAAAGTTACCCCTGACTTTTGTGAAATACTTAGTTACCCCTAACCTTCGAAAAAATAGTACAGTTATGCCCCTTTGTGAGTTTGACTTGGCTAAAAAAAACGAAAAACTTTCAATAGAATTCCTTACAAAATCACTCACATGATGGAAAAGAAGAATCACAAACGTGTTTTTAGTAGCTACATAAGCAATTTTTATTTTTTTTAGCCGAGTCAAACTAACAGAGGGGTATAATTGTACTGTTTTTTCGAAGGTCAGGGGTTATTAAATATTTCACAAAAGTCAGGGTGAATTTGTACAATTTTTGAAATGTCAGGGGCATAAATATCCTTTACCCAATTTTTTTTTATAAGGGGAAAATGGCTTTAGCAATATACTTTGTGGATTAAAAGACGGTTTTTAAAAATTTTATGAACTCCAAGGATGAATTCCAAAGAGAAAAAAACGTTGAGGATGATTTTGATTTCACCATTAACCTTAGAGATAAAAAAATACTTAATCCTTAATTAGACAAATCAAATATCAAAGACGTGGTGAATTTAAATCTAGCAAGATCAACTAAAATCATCCAAATCACACAAATTAATGCAAAAATCAACAATAATCAAACTTGGACAGAAACTAAAATCAATGAGAATGATAATAATAATGAGGACAAACCAAGGAATTAGAGATATTCACCCAAACAAAATCCTAATTTAATTAATCACTTTCTTCTCATGCAAGTAATCATCATCACAATAAACCCTAATTAACTAAACCTTAATCTTTTAGTGATTTAGTTTCTCTAACCCTAATTAATTATCAATCTCTTGATTAACTAACTAAGATAGAGGTTAAGAGTAAATTTAGTTCAATCATGTGAATAACAAAGAAGATTACAGATTAGGTTTTATGTCACGTACTTAATTCGATTAACCCTAATTGAGATTCACAAAAACAATTGCAAAATTAAACAATTCCTTATCTCTAAGTTACTGGAAAATTATGAAGATCAATTCTCAAACACAATCAATTATTGGTTCCCTTCGAAATTTAGTACTTGATTGAATTCTGGAAATTGAAGAACGAGTAATTGGACTTTGATTGATGAGGGTTGCAATTGAAGGAAACGTGAAATCAAATTAGATTGGCATGCTTGGAATGAACATAGCCCTCATCCCTGGTCTTGACAGAGTGTTTAGTTGCTCATGGTGGCAAACAACACAACAATGAGAAGAAGAGAATTCATGACCTAATCCTAATTTGATGAACGAAACAGAATGCAAAAATTACAAGTCTATAACCAAGTCTGTGATCCCCAAAAAAGATCCCTCAAATTAACCTAACACTAAGTATAAATACTAATTACTAAACCTAGGATTACAATCACTAAACGACACAAAATTCTGCAAGTCTTTGGGCCTGAGAGATGAGTGAACCACGTTTGGTCCAAGTTCCAGACTTGGTCTAAACGTGGCCTTGCCTTGAGCGAGCTTGGTGGGTCACGTTTTTGGCAAGTTGAGACTTGAGCAAAACGTGACTGGTGGTGAGGTCTTCTAGCTTGGGTGATCCTTGGCCATGTTAAAACATGGTCCAAACGTGACCTTGAGTGAGCTTGCCTTGGGTGAGCTTGCTTGGCCACATTTTTCCTCCCCTAAAATGTAGAGAAAATGTGGGTAATGAGTGAACTTTCTAAGCTTTCTTGAGTCATGGATGAGCCACGTTTAGCCCGTGTCAAGACATGGTCCAAACGTGGCCTTGATGGGTGCTTGGCAAACTCCCAAGCTTGCTTGGCCTTGGTGTGAGTCACGTTTGGGCCATGATGCAACATGGTCCAAACGTGACCTAGTATTAAAATTGCTTCCTTGCCTTCCTCTAGGGTTAGGTTTTTGTAAAATTGATCCAAGTTTTCTCTATTTCTTTGCTTTCTTCTTCTTCTATTTCTTTCCTTTTCTCTATTTTTTTATAATTTCTGTAAAAAGATAACAAAATACTCAAGATGGTAGTTGATGGAGAATTGAACTAATTTACTTGAATATTAAGTTAAATCTTTACTTAAAACATAAGAAACTAGGGCCTAAAACCATGAAAAATGCACACGCATCAGAGCCTCACCTAAGACACAAAAAAAAAAATCATAACATGTCTATTGACAATATAGATTAAGATCCTCTATTGATAATATGGATTAAGATCCTCTAAAGTTGTTAAAAATTTTAGAAAGAAAAGTAATGCATAAATCACCTTTCAATTAAGTTAGTGGGGCTCACATAAGATGGAAGTTACAAAATCAATGGGTTTTTTTTTCCCCACGGTATCTCCTAACCCGACAAGTCAAGGACTACTCTATCGCAGAGCTGAGCTCTATTTAAGGGTCTGCCACTAATGAATGGGTTGATGCATGCACAAGGCGGGTTTTGAACCCTCAACACTAAGTTAAGCGGACTAGTGAGCAAACCACTAAATCAATCCAAGTTATTAAAATCAATGGTGTTTAACTCTCACTTTGCTACTTTACCAATTTTTAAACTTTAGAGAATATAAATCCTGCAATATCATGGGTACTAATGGAGGCAAAAGCTTAGGAAGCATGAAGGTGTTTTATGATTTATGATAAATTGATAATTAGTGATTTTAACTATTAAGATATTTTTGAAAATTTTCATTAGGCGCATATATTTTACTTTACTCTATATTTTAAAATTAACAATAAAATTACTGAAATATCTCCTTAATATACTAAAAACGAGTTTTTTTCCAAGGTGATTAGGGACACGTGTCATGCTGTCATCGTTTTTTTTCGACCTAAATTCTAAGTGTAATTATTTCTTCTTCCTAATCGTTCATTCATTAAGCCCTAATCGTTCATTGCCTTATTATTGATTTGTTTCTATTTATAAAAAATTAAATATATTAAGATACTTTCTTATTATTTATAGAATAAAATTTCAAATAAAGCAATAATAATTTATTATAATAAATGGTTAGAGATAATTTCATTTCTTTTATTTTAGGAAAATTGTTCTCTATAGTTTGCAAAAAGATTATTCATTTTTTTATAAAAAAAAAACTTATAATTTGTTTGTTTCTATTGATTTTTGAAATTGTTTATCATTCGTAGTTATAAAAATTACTTAAAGATGTTATTTTATAAGCAATAATAATTTAAGCTATAATAATTGGATATATCTTTTAATGCGTACACTTATTAAAATATAAAAAAAATTGTTAATTTTTTAAAAATACCCTACTTATATGCAGTAAGCAATAATAATTGGAGATATTTTTCAATAATAGTTTATTAGAATAAATGGTTAAAGATAATTTATTTTTTTAGATTTAGAAAATTGTTCTCTGTTGATCACGTCAAAGATAACTCATTTATTAAAAAAATTCAATTTTTTTTCATGGATTGAAAACATAATTTTATTCAAAATTCAAAATTATATGCAATAGAATAACATTTAAAACGTACAGAATAATAATAATAAATATTATGATATGATAAAAAATTTTCCTTAAAAACTTTTCTTCAGTGTGTAATATATTATGATGCACAAGTTTTGATTACATTGTAGTTTTATATTTTTCATTGTTCTTCTAAATCATTCAAACCGAATTTGTTTTCTATTAATGTTTTTTTATGCACAATGACTACTTCGTATGATCCTATTAAAAGCATCATCTACAATGGATTGGGTGATGATAAGGTGTGGAAAATAAAGGTAAGAGTTCTAAGACTTTGGAGAATATCATCAAAGTTTGACAAGAGTAAGACTGCTTATGTCGAGATGGTTCTATTGGATGATAAGGTTAGTTTCAGTTTAAAATATATAAATTTCATCATTTATTTTATTAACATTGTTGGCGTTACAATTCGGATTATTATTTTATTAGCGTTGTTAGCGTTGTATAATTACACTAAATTGGAATCGTTTATGTTAATGACTAAAATTTTATTTGGGTTCTATTATTATAGAATTATCAAGTCGCTATATAAATAACCTGCCGCCTCTTTAGAAATTGAGGTTAATATTATACAACGATTAATATTAATTATTGTAAATAACCTGCCACCTCTCTATAGAATTATCAAATCACTATATAAATAATCTTAATATGTTAATTTCTGCCACCTCTCTAGACTTGAGGCAAGACATCTTATAATTTAGACGTAATTTTATTTAGCTTATAATTTATTTAGTATAATTTTATTTAGAATCGTGTCTGTGAACATATATTTTTTGTTGCAATTATTTAATGTCAAATAATAATTGATTTTCTAGTGTGATAAGATTCATTGTTCAATAAAAAATGCATTCGTAAATATGTTCAGCACGAAATCATGGAAGGGATGGTTTATGTATTTTCAAATTTTGATGTTGAGGAATCAAGTGGCATATATCTTCCAACTACACACCCGTGCAAGATATCTTTTAAAAAGAAGTCACACATAATGAAAATGATTGGTGATCATACCATTCCTAGCAATCATTTTAATTTTATATCTTATGCTGATATATTGAAACAGACGAATGAACGATCTCATCTATTTGGTAAGTAGTAGATTTATAAATCGTATACAATTTTTTTTATTAGGTCATGCTATTTTTTTTATTAATATGTCGCTGATTATTTTTTAAATTATTTAATCAATTAGATGTTATTGGACTTTTTGCTGGAAGAGGAGAGCTTATATCATGGTCAAAGACGGGAAGAAGTGGTCATTATGTTGTGATTGATCTACATGATTTACCATATGTACACTAATTAAAATTTTAAAAAATTATACCGTTCAAAAATGCCCTACTTATATGCATCGATTTTTTTTTTTTTATCTAATTGCTTATTTCTTACTTGCATTTAGGATTGAGAAAAATCTGAGATGCCCACTGTGGGTTTAATCTGCAACTCAGTTTCTTGATCATCTGCGTGACCATCAGGCTATTGAATATGTTATTATCCTTCAGCTAAATTCAATAAAGGCATTGGTAGGTATACTATATTAATATTAAATTTGTTAAATTTAAAAATTTAAATTACTTATTTGTAATGTTGTACTTTTAGAATTTATTAAATATTACTTATTTAGATTATTTTTAATTATGTTATAATTATATTTAGTATCTTAATGTGAAAAATATTTGTATATGTAAAAATCGGCACATGAACATTCCTAGAAATAATTTTAATTTTATAATTAATTAAAGACATCCACTGTAGTATCCTAATAATGTAGTAACGTCCCTACAAAACTAACTAAAATTACTTATTTTTTCTGGGTGAAATGATTTCTTATTTTGCAACTTTTCTGTCTCACGTATTGTAATTTTTTAATTATTCAAATTATCAACTATCTGTTATACATTAAATAAATAAAAAATTACTTGGTTTTTAATGATATAATATTGGTGTTGTTGTGTATTCTTCTGAAGAAAAAGTGGGCATCTCAAAGCATAAAAAACCAATAAAAAATTGAGGAGTTGCTCTAATCAAATGGCATGTCATTAAAAGATTACTGTGATATGGCATATCCTACTGAAAATTTGGTTGGTAGCATGGAAGACAGAATTATTATGAAAGAGTTGAACTTTGATGTTAATGTTCTTATAAAGACTTGACCGGGTACTTGCATAAATTGAATGATGAGCAGAGATTTGTATATGATCAAATAATGAGTGTCGTTAATGGTAACTTGAAAGGTCTTTTCTTCTCATATGGTCAGAGTGGTTGTGGATAAACATTTATATGGTCAACTATATCACGCTTAGTGAGGTCTAAAGGTGGCATAGTTTTAAATGTTGCTTCAAGTGAAAATTGCGTCTCTTTTGTTGCCTAATGGAAGAAGAATACATTCGAGGTTTGAAATTCCTTTGAATATAAATGAAGATTCTTTGTGCAACATTAAACAGAGAACTCCTCTTGCAAAATTGATATCGAAAGTCAAACTCATTATATGGGATGAAGTTTCGATGATAAGTAAGTATTGCTATGAAGTTTTAGAGAAATGCTTGATAGACATATTGAGGTACTTAGATCTGTTAGTCACGTAGCACGTATACTCAAGAGGGGGGGTGAATTGAGTATAATAACAATTATAATAAATTTTCGCGGAAGCTTAAATTACTTGAAATTCAAATGACTCAAATGCTTTTACTAGTATTTTTCCAAGGGCTTAAGTCAATTCTTAAGTACTTACGAGGATCTTGTACTTTCCAAAACACTTGTATAATAATAAATGACAAGAATATGAGAAGTAGGGATAGAAATACGATACACCAAATTTAGAGTGGTTCGGCTCAATTCTCGCCTACGTCCACTTTCTTTCTTGATCGCAATCAAGAAGTTCCACTATCAACAAGCTTGAAGGTGCTTGAAAAACCGTTTACAATATGAGCTTGAATCGAACGCCTTACGGTACAACTCGATAACACACTTCACTCAAAGTCTACCCAACTTTATGATTTCTCTTAAGTGTTTATCTCACCGACTAGTGTTTATCAACGCTCATAAACAAGAGAACAAATCTCTTATCTTATAATGGAACAAGAAAAGAATTTTGGTAACT
>JASCZI010061665.1:1945-16000 GCA_036250425.1 Stylosanthes scabra | reverse complement strand
TGATATATATATATATATATATATATATATATATATATATATATATATATATATAAACACACGGGAATTAATTTTCATTTAATTGGATTTATTATTATTATTATTTTTACATGAATTGAATTTAAACTTTGAAATTTGACCACAACAAAATTATTTTTCCACAATATATTAGCAAGTAGTAACAACCCATGGTCTTTTAACAAATTATCATTTCAACAAGGGTCATTTTTGTCGTTTCAATACTCACTACAAGCCAAAGCCAAATAGATACCAGACAAACTTTTCATACAAAAGAATACGATGTTCTAGTTTTAGCAATGGAACATGTGATAATTTTTCTATATATATATATATACTGATTTATGAGATTCACATGTATCAATCTTGAAAGATAAGATTATAGGAAAATTTTTAACTATTTCGGTATACTTGTAATCTGTAATCGTTAATTTTAATTAAAAAATATAAAATATATATATAAATCAAAATCAACGATTACATATTACAGGTATACTGGTGTATCAGCATACTTGAAAACTTTCCAAAATTATATATGCTATATATTTAAATTTGTGGGGTCCACAATATCAATGTTAAAGGATAAGACCAGTGTTCCAAGTACTGGATTATGCCGGCCAGTTCGACTGAAAAAGGGAATCAATCCCTTGTCCAGTCAGTTTCATGTGTAAAAATCAATTGGCAGAAGATCGATAAAAAATTGATCAAATTAGTGCTTGATGTAAAAGGAAAAACCCTTCCTAATTCATAACTCATGAGATGGAAAGATTGATTCTCCTACTATAAATTCACATTTAAACACATTAAAGGAATAATATTATAATTTAAATTATTTTATTATATATTTAATAAATTGATCTGATCAAGATTCGACCTCGATCAAATTTTTAAATCATTAAATTAGTCACTCTATTGATTCAATGACCAATCCGATTCTCACAGCCTTGAATAAGATGAAGGTGTTAGATCACTTCATTTCTAACTTTTAAAATCTAGATATAGATGATCCATAAATCCTAAACACACCTGTGTATATATCTTATCGTCATCTTATTATTCAATTATAGTTATTGCCAAAAAGAACCATTATTCCACTCTTGTAACACAATAATGATATGAATTGTTTAACTACAACTTTTCAGTAATCTTCAAGCCTAAACAAAAAACAATAATGATGATAGACCCCATTATTTATTTTTCTCCTAACAGCAATGACTTTTAGCTTAAATGTTTATTACATACGCCATATTATTCATCTTCAAATTATATACTGTTTCATCTCGTTGTTTTTAACCTCACAGCTGCCTCTGTCCCTCCTCTTCTCATGTTATGATGGACAAAGGATTAAATTTCATTCACAAGTTTTGTTGTTTAGAAAACAAAAAAGTATATGAACAAAAACGCATATAAAAAATTCGAAGGAATAAAAGTACGTCTAAAAAATAATTAACAATAGATAAAAATACACATATCATTAATTTGCTCTTAATTAACGGTGGACAAAAATACACACAGCAGATATACTTTTGTCAATTGTTAATTATATGTGGGGTGTACTTTGGTCTTTTCGATTTTTTTATGTATATTTTTGTCCTCCATAAAATATTTCATGTGTAATTTTGTCCATTTACTCAAACAGAAATTATGTTAACCTTTCTTTAGCTTCTAAATTATTTATTTTCAAATTTATTTAAATTGGGAGATTTTATGAGATTTAAATTAAATTATTTAGACAACAAAAAAATTTTAAATTATTTTAAAAATAAATTATTTTATTTCTATTTATTATGGCTTATTTCTCATGCGTAACTCCAAATCCCTCTTTCTTAATTATTTTAAACTGGTGATAAGAAAAATAAAAAAATTACTCTAAATATATATTTAATTATTAAGAAGGAATTTTAGTATCAAAATAATTAAAATTAATATATTTCTATAATATTTAGAGAAAAAACTAAATCACTTTTCTGAATGCAAAACACAAGTTCATCTTTAATTTTCAATGATTTTTTGAGTAATTTTTTTTAAAAAAATTCAATTACTAAATCAATCATCTATATATAAAATAATATTAGAATACACTATACATATAAAAATACTTAAACAACATATATATAATAAGTTGTATGTTATGATGAAAAAAAAAATGATAAAGAGATAAATATTTCCTTTAATAAATGATTGAATTTTAATCATGTAAAGTATTTTATTTTATTTTTATTAATTTTTAAAATAAAATTAGTATAACTCTTCATTCTATCTACGTTAAAATCTCTTCACAATAATACACAAATATATATCGGCTAACTTTGGACACCATATATATACTTCTTTCCCCTCTAAAAACTTTCATTGCTTTCCCTTTTGCCATCCACAAACACATCCTTAAACAAATACGAAAGTGATAGTATGATAGCTACAATCTTTTTTTCGCTTTTCTATATTTTTTATTTATTTTACTTTTTGGTTAAGCAAACTAATGATAACTGTTACTCAGAAGATAGAGTAATGATAATAAGCAATCTTCTAAAATGAATTAATAAGTAATCATTTTTGTATCACACATCTCAGTAAATAATATAATTAGTATTTTCCTTTTCGTTTCATATTTACAAAACTACGAACATAGGATATATAATTTTTTTTTTACATGATTGACTAAGTTTTTACTGAGAGGATCCTTATTCTTCACGGTATTCAAACTCCGAAAATTCTTGTTGTTAATTATAATTATTCCCTTCTGCTTTTAATGATATTATGTTTTAATTTTTAAATAAAAAAATATTAGATATACATTTATTTTATCTAATTAAATTATTTTATATTTTTTTTAATAAAAAATTATTTCAATATTAAATTATAAAAAAATTAACATACAAATAAGCTTCTATATAATATCAAAATATTTTTTTAATTCGTATAAAATAAATGATTTAATTAAATTTAGTTGAATAAAATAAATTTTTGTTTTAAATAATTATATGTATACACAAAGAAACGTCAATGGCACTCCTACTTGTAACTTTTTACATTGTATTTTATATGAACTTGTGGAAAAAAAAAAAAGGTAATATTATCATTTTCCGTATAGATACAGTCAATTAAGTTAAAGTTAATGATGGGTATATAAGGAGCGAAAGAATGTTATTATTATTGTTATTATTATTATTATTAGGTACCAAAGAATAGTTGAAGAATTTAAGTTACGATCCTTATCTATACTTTTAAACGTTTTAATTCGACCATACTCGATCCAAAAAACCAAATTAGTTTTGCTCAAACACAATATGTTTTGACAAACGGAGCTTCTTTCTAATGGATAAAAAATCCTTTTTTTATTTATGAGTAATTTTATAAACCTTTCATGTTTTGATATTTTCTTTTAAAGTTGAAATATAAAATTATTAAAAAGATATTTAATAACAAGGATTGAGAGAATTAGACCAATATATTGTAACATAAATGACATTTATTTTTTTTAATAGAAATTTTGAATTCGAATCTTTTTTAGTAAAAAAAATGAGAGAATTAGCGAATTATGTTAGTGAGGGCTCGGTTATTATTGGGTTCGAAAACAATAATATATGCGACCAGTGAATGTGTATGTATTAGGTGGTCATGCCAACTGCAAAACGCAATAATAAATGATAATACATAGATTTATTTATAAATGAGTATATAGTGGCCGGGGGACCAACCCCAACCTCCGTGAATCTGTTAAATACAATCGACGGTTGCGCGCTCTTATACTTACTAACCTCACACTCTCTCACCTTCTCTCTCTCTCTCTCTCTCTCTCTCTCTCTCTCGGATTCTGCTAACCATTTTTTAATTTCCTTCTTAATTAGCATAGCTATGAGTCTTGAAAAATGCAAGCCACAATATGTAATCTGATCCAAATCAGCAATATTCCTCTCATCACCACCACCAGGTATGTACGTTACCTCATTTCAATTAATTATTACTACTTTATGTGTTGTGTACACTTGGATTTTATGGTCTCTGATCTTTTCTCTACCTAATAATGTAAGTGTTAAAAGAGAAGAGGTTTTTAATTTGTTACTGTAATAATTTAATTCTGATATAGTTTTTGACATGGCTGATGAACTATTATTCTTGGTAGTGAGAAGCAGATCATTCCGGAATACAGATGGGGAAAAAAGGAGGCTGGTTTTCGTCGGTGAAGAAAGTTTTCAAGTCCTCATCATCGTCATCTTCTTCTTCTAAGAATTTGTTGCCGGCTCCGGCACAGGCGAAGAAGGTCATCCATCCTTGCACCCCTTTCTTCTCTTCTATATATTCTTGAATTTGATGTTAAACTTATCCATTTATATTTGAATTTCTTCCAGCATTGCTTCTTCTATTGATATACTCTTTAATTTGTCATGAATCAACCCACACCGTTGATAGTCGACCATCTTCACTGAAAAAAATAAAAAAATAAAAATTTGGTAAAACAGTATATATAATGATTCTTCTCTGAACAGAGTGCTCTGTTATAGTTTCTCATTTTTTATTTTACAAGTTCTTCATTATTGTTTTTTTTTTTAATCCTAAAAATTTAGTTACGCAGAAGGGAATTGGTTTGGTACCATATCATTTCAATTGTAACTGATGAAAGTCAACGGTGTTGAATTAGTCATGAGGCTACTCCTTCTTTTTCTGGATCTCAAACTGAATAGTAACCACAAGTTTCATATCTACAACATAACTAATCTTATCACTACACTCTATGGAGCTTAATATTTCTGCTCTCCCAATTATTATCTGTCATAAATGAAGTTATGGGTTGTTTTAGTAAAAAGTTAGTTTGAGAAGGAAATATAGCAAGAAGTCCTGTATTCGCGTTCTACTTTAAGTGGAGAACAAGCAACATGAAGAATAAGATTTTGCTCTCTCTTTATCGAGAAATTATTACTGTCATGTGTATATAAAAAATTACTAATATATATTTCTGTATAATATATATATATATATATTTTATGTCACATATTTCTAATTTATAATTTGTATGTAAATATATATTTTATACTAATGATTAATTTGATAAATAATTGATTATTAATTTTTTTATAAAATATTTGGTGCATATATAGTAGGGTCATAATCTATTTAGATATAAAATATAGAGAACAACTAACACTAAATATGTACACATGTAAAAGTTATTATTAATAAGAAAAATTAAGCATTTTTAAGTAAATAAATAATAAATTTATTAAAGTTTTAATTTTTGTATACTTTTTATAAAAAAAATAATTAATAACTTTACATACGTATTTAAGACATATATTATTTAAAATCTAAAATAAAATTATATGGTAAATTCACTAAATTGGTAATAATAATCCAATTATTAAGTAGAGCATATATCCTACCTTTTGTGATTCCAAATTCACCCTATAATAATTTCTTGGGTTCTATTTATGCCCTACAAATTAAATGTTCAAACCTCCACCATAAATACACCAAAGTGTACAGCAATTTAATTCCCATAATGTTAGTATTTGTCTTTTATATATGCATGCTCTCCTCCTCCATAATACGGAGTACTAATCATGATTTTCCTGAGAGACTGAACCTCTCTGTATTATTTCATCAGGACCGTCAAGTGTCAACTATATACAATTAGGTAAATTATATGTTGGTCCCCAAAAATGTAAAGTTATCAACGTGTACCAAATAAAATAAAATATCATAGCTTATGTCTCAAGTAGTTATCATACATTCATACTGTAGCCAACCCCATCACATCATTCATCTTCTTCAGCATCGTGTGCTTTTTACGTTAGATTTAAATCCTTCTGCATATATAACAATTTTTATAAATATGAGATGATTTTGATATTTGAATTTTTTTTGTTTATTAACAAAATTAGACACTTAGCAGTCTTTTCAATCATGAAATATAAAACAGAATATTAAAATATGAAAAATATTTAGCAGTTATAATTAGCTAATCATAAATAAATATAATTTCTCATCAATTACGAATGCTATATACATGAAAGTATAGATATTAGGTTAAGAGAAATGCTATTTGAATAAGTGATTTTGGTTAACTAAGTTCAATCAAGTGATTTATTTTTATGCTAAATAAAATATTATTTCGGTATTAAATAATATAAAAAATTACACATAAATAAAGTTCTATTTGACATTGAAATAATATTCTTCTATTTAACATATAAATAAATCACTTAATTGAACTTAATTGGCTAAAATCACTTGTTCATAAAAGAAGTATTGTTAGGTTAAATAAGATAGCTTTAAATGATGACAAATATTACTCACTAAATAATCCGGTATGCAATTGTTCCAAATGAATGATAATTGATCCTAGAATTTGCTTGCCTTTCCCTTTTCACTATCTTAGAAGGACAACAACACAGGGAAGAACCTGCAGCACCAAGTACCAGAAGCAGAAGTTGTGCCTTTTGAAAGGTTTCAAGCAGAGACTTCACAACATGTCACAATTGAGGACAGTGCCACGTCCTCAGCGCCAGTGGTTGAAGACAGGAATCATGCTATTGCGGTTGCGGCCGCAACCGCAGCCGCTGCCGAGGCTGCGGTGGTGGCTGCCCAGGCCGCCGCTAGAGTTGTGAGACTGGCGGGTTATGGGCGGCACTCCAAGGAAGAGAGAGCTGCAACACTCATTCAGTCATACTACAGGGGCTACCTGGTACCATAATATCCCATTTTAGAATTAATTTCTATATGAATTGATCAATGGATTACTTACTACCATGTATCTTCATATTTGAAATGCATTAGTTACATAAAACATTTAACAAATTTCATTATTATATTTTATAAAATTGTTTTTAAAATACATTTTAGTTAAATTTATATTTTTAATCTTAAAAATAAATTCTTTTTGAGATTATATAATAAGATTTTTTATCTGAAGGATCTTTATATATGGGTTAGGATCAAATAAACTGGTAGCTTCCACTGAAATAGCACATTGATATAGTCAAAAACAATTTACTAGTTCTACAAAGTACATACATGCTTCTTTCATCCAACCTAAAGTTAGTCCAATTTATCTTCTTTGCATGGTCGTATTGTCAACTCGTTCGTTTGGCTAAGGAAGTGTTACATGTTCGAATTTTTTTTATGTGTGTCGTAATTTATTAGATAGTAGTAAACATTTAAATAAAACTCAAATTCATGATAAATTAGTTATTAACTTGCTGTTGGACTAGAAGAATAAGAGAGATATGGTGAAAAATAATAAAATTAGTCCGGCATGTTTTGCAGGCACGACGCGCTTTGCGTGCATTAAAGGGACTAGTGAGGTTGCAAGCGCTGGTGAGGGGACACAATGTGAGGAAGCAAGCGCAGATGACAATGCGGTGTATGCAAGCATTAGTAAGAGTGCAAGCAAGAGTCAGAGCTCGCAGGATTCAGCTCAATCACGAGAAGCATCATCATCATCATCAGAAGACGCTGGAAAAGCATCATCATCATGAAGATGATTATGACATTGATGATGATGATGATGAGCAAGTGCAAGTTCAGAAGCCAGTGCCCAATAACAGCAAGCCTACTATGATGAGCCCCATGAGAAGGTTAGATAATAATAATGGTTGGGACAATAGGCATCAGAGTATCCAAAAGGTTAGGGAAAATGATTTGAGGAAACAAGATGCAGCAATGAAGAGGGAGAGAGCTCTTGCTTATGCTTTCAACTCCCAGCAAGAGGTTAGTACTTTGTCTTTCTACTTCTTAATGCTTTTAACATTGGATCACTATTTGATAATTAGAAACTAAAAAAATAAAATTGCCAACTATATATTAAAAATAAGCCACAATCATTAATATATAATTTATATATTAAAATTGTTATTTGATCACTATTTAATATATAATTGATATTTTAATATATATTCTATACAAATAATTAATTTGGTAAGAAATACACATGTCATTATTGTTAAGGATGACTTGTACTAATAATTTAGTCGGTCATTATTAATATGAATTCAAGCCCTCATATATTCAAAAGAGTAATGCTACGAAATTAACCGTAGTGAACCAATAATTAAGTTATTATTCAAAACTAAAAAAAATTATTATCCGAAATTGAAAAAAAAGTTATCATTCAAACAAAATTAAAATATCATCCACATAATATATGAGTTATCATCCGTAACTCATCTACATATGTATTGGCTCCTTATTAATTCCCATATATTCATTAGATGATGAATTTTGCATTTTTCATATCCTCATCTTTTTAATTGTTACTCAACCTTCATAAATCATAATTACTACATATATATGCAATATGACTAATATAATTTAGGATAAAATATTTTTTTACTTCTAATGTTTTCAAAAAAATTTAATAATTTAGGATAAAATATTTTTTTACTTCTAATGTTTCCAAAAAAATTTAAAATTATCTCTAAAGTTTAATTTAATTCAATTTCATCCTTATTTTTTAAAATTTTCAAATATACTCCTATCATTATTAACAGTTAACTGGTAGTCAATTTTAATTTTTCAATTATACCCCTTAATTCTCAGCATCAATTCCTTCTCATCATCAATTCATCATCTCCCTCCATCGTTGCCACACCCTCAACCACCACCCACTGCCACCCTGACCACCACCCACTCTTTCATAGCAAATCCTTAAAATCATTACCACACGTCCACACCCTAAACAACCTCCGAGCACCACCCACTTCTTGGATAAGATATAGCCTTGCCCTTCAGGATTCTCCTCTGTTTTAGTTGCAATGAGCCTCACCTCCCTCATCTATTTTGGAATTTTGCTTTATTTTGTTACTAAATTTTTTAATCTCGTGTTCTAATAAAACCCCAAATGTGACATTTTTTTTTCTCGCAAAATTTTAATATAAATATTGCCATTGGTGCTAAATTGAATAAAATTAATTAGAGATTGGCTCTTAATAAATTAACAGCAGGAGTAGATTTGAAACATTTTGAAAACGTTAGCCATAAAATTTAATCAAATTAAATATTAAAAATATTTTTAAAACTTTAAAAGATGTTAGGAAAAAAGAATACTTCCCCTACAATTTATCTTTTTGTCGGTGTTTTAGTTCATTAGCATATTTTTATTAATTGATATCAAACAAAAGACCCCAATACACTATTAAAGTATATGTATTGGTCAAAATTACTGACCAATTAATATGAATAAAAGTTACTAGTTGTTGAACATTTTTTTCTTATAGTATTTTTTTATTAAATATCTCTTCATCATTGTGATCATAATCATAATTCAAAACAAGTCCTAAGAAGTAAGAAATCCAAAACAACCACCAATAGTTAATTATGGAAAAGAAGAAAGCTAAAGGATCTCATTGGTTTTTGTTCTTATTTTTAAAAAAAAATAGAAAACACTAAACATTTCTTTTTCTCTCTCTCTTTTTTTTTTTTGGGTGGGAGTATTATTATTTCATTAACAACCATTAACTCTGCAGCAACCACAGAAACAATACATGCAAACAGCATCAAATAGTGATGATATGGGAACTTATTATCCCAATGAGCGTGAAAAAAACCAATGGGGTTGGAATTGGTTAGAGCGTTGGATGTCATCTCAACCTCACAATGTTAAGCACGTGGGCTCACGTGACACACGTGACACCCCTTACCTGAATCTTGCTTCAACAACCTCAACAGATAACATGTCTGAGAAAACTGTAGAAATGGACAAGGTTGCAACACCAGGTCCAAGCAGTAATATCAACATGGGCTTAACGAACCAAGACTTTGTTGATCAAAGCCCAGTTTCAAGTAGACAATATCAAAGACCTCCAAGCCCAAGTAGGCCCAGTTATATGTCACCAACTCAGTCTGCAAAAGCCAAGGTTCGGGATCAAGGCCCGATCAAGCCACGGGCCTCGCCTGGGCCACAGTGGAACTCATCGACAAAGGGGGTTTCTGTTACGGGCTCAGGCTGTGACTCGTCTAGCTCGGGTGGAACAACAAGTTACCAATATACAAGAAGCCCAAGCCCAAAGATTAATGGGTACCGTCCTCAATCTAGAAGGATAATTAATAGCAACCCAGATTCCATTGAAGACTGGGCCATTCAACTTGGAACCCATGGATGGACATAATTTGATTCATATGCTTTCTGTTTTTTTTTAAGGGAAAAAATCAAAAAACAATGATTGTTGTAAGAGATTGGATTTTGGAATATACATATAAAAGCTTGCATTGTGAGATTTATAATATGGCATGAATAGGTAATTATGATTTATGACAGCTCAATAATGCCATGCTTGTTGTGTACTTCTATTTTTAGATTGTAATATCCAGGAAGAACAACTTTTTTTTATTATTATTTATTTGTTTTATATTATCACTGATCTGGAATGGATTTTTTTTTTGAAATGGATTTTTATTTTATTGATCTATTAAAGATTATTTTTATAAATTATTTATCGTTAACTATTTTAGACAGTCAACAAATTATATTTCACTGTTATAAATTGCAAATTAAAGGCTCAAATACTATTAATAATATGAATCTTGAAAATATTATTTTCATAATGTTTCGAGAACAAGATTAGTATCATCTCTCTCATAGTCCTAGAATGTAAATTTGTTGTAGAATCAAAACAAGAGACTACAACAAATCTTCTTATCTAGGTTAGCGTCTCTACGAAGATGGAAGTGTACTTGAAAGGAACTATAACAGTCAAGACATCGAAGTTCTATAACTATAAGAATTAGGCTCGTAAAATGTATGTTAATCCTTTAACTTATAATGTTTAGATGGAGAATCTGGGGAGAATCCAAATAAATCTGTATAATGTTGTTGACGAAGATATATAAATAGAAATAAAATTGAAACAAAAATATAATTTGACTAATAGTTTATCATAAAAAATGTTGATTATAAACAAAATTGAATCAAGTTATAAAAATTTTCAAAAACTTTAGAGATAATATATTTACTCTATATTATTTTTTAATAAGTTTCCCAGGGAATATGGAACTTCTTAATTTAGATAAGATTCGAGGTAATGTGAATTGTGCAGGTATGGTGGTGCCTAGAATTCGTCCTATCTTATTTACTTTTCACAATATGGCTCGTCCTATTCCATTTTTTTAAAATATGTTTTCATTACAATTTCTTTTTAATTATTTTTTTTTTAAAAAAATGCAATTCGCCCCAGTAAGTTTGCCTTTTAGAGATTAAAAAAAATTTTGCTCCTAAGTGAAATTTTTTATAATTGAGAAAGAAATACACCCCAACAAAATCACTTTTCACTAATTTAAAAAATGCAATTTCTTCATTCAACTTATATTTCTATATTATTTAACTATAATTTCCTTTTTAATTTTATATATCATCCAACAAAAAAATTTATACAATTCACGATAATTTTTGTATTTTTTAACTAAAATTTTTGCAATTTTTCTTCTATGTTATTTCTTTGTTTCAATAACAACATAAAAACAACAAGAAGAAAAAGAAATGTGTTCAGAACATTACCAAAAAAAAAGAAATGTGTTCAGAGGAAGAAAAGCAAGGAAGCGGAATACAAAGAAGAAGAAGAAAAAAATAAGGAAAATATTAAAAGAGGAAGAAGAATAATAATTGAAGGAGAAGAACAAATCTTGAAAACTCTTGCTCACAGTTGATAAAATTTGAAAAGTTAGTAGGAAACTTTCAGAAAATAATTACGATGAGGAGTTATTAACTTCTAATAAAGAAAAAAACTACAATGGCGACTAAAATTTAATATGTAAATAGTATTTTTATAATGGTGACACAAGCAACACCTTTAGGGTGTAGAATATGAAAGTGATTGAAAATTTGTTTTCAAAGTATTTTTTGTTCCAACAGAATAAGAACTAATATATCGCAATTTCGAATTTTGTTTAATAGTTTGCTGTCTTCGTCCTAGCTAGCCAATAATACATAAAACGATATTTAAATTTCCAATATTTATTTAAGTGAAAAAGTAAGTTGAAAACTTAACTAACCTAAATTGATTGAAAGTGATTTAGTCTAATGAGGTTGTTGTAATCCTTTCCAACTTCTAAGCCTCATCACCAACAAGAGAAAGTTGGGAGATGATAAACAATAATTTGCTAATGAAAATAGAGAGATACGAGAGCATATTGCTATTCTATTCAAGTTTAGAAAAACTCAATGGCAAGCTATTTAACTTTTATTGGCCAACACTTTTAACTAGTATCTATTACTTTTAGTTAAATTGTTCAACACCATATTTTTAGTCAATACTATTAAATATTATATTGCTTATTATTATTAGGCGGTTTGAGAACAAATCAATACTTTTATTCCGATACATTAATTATTGTCTTCTACAATAATATTAAAAGTAAAATAAAGATATTAATAAAAGAACAACTAAGTTTAAACTGACAAACTATATTGAGCATATTGTATAATTTTCCCAAAACCTTTCTTACGTATATTTAGGTAAAACCCTTTGTAATAACAAAAGGATCTGATTTTTCTAAGCTTTGCCCTTAAATTGCCTCATCAGAATATATATAATCATAGATGATATCCTTCAAAGCAAAATCTTCGGGCTCTGATTCAGGTGAGTCATAAAAAATGCCATGAGATTGATCATCATAATCAGGTGACTGTGCCGGCGAATCATCCAGAAAGCCATCAGGATTATTAGGTAAATCAGCTATAGGCTCTTCAGCAACAGTTTCTGAAACTGTCGCCAATGCAATGTCTACTTCAGAACAAAGCATATAAAATGTTGTTATGCTTAAGATTACTGCCAATGTTGTTGTCTTCATTGTTGATGGCTTGATGCAACTACCCTGAGACGTGAAAATCAAAGGGATGTGCTGTTGACTTTTGCCACTAATGTTTTGTTAATTGAATTGTGTCGAACTTAATCCTGTTATATAATGTTTTCATATTTTAAAACATATGTCTCTGTTCTTGATTATATTCAGTTATTCCTTTGGTTGTAAGTTTCAATCACTAGTTAATAACTATACTGCGTAAGTTTTAGAATGATTTAATTGCCTAACCACTAAAAACGGTAGTTACTACAAGAAAGAAAACGCATATATGCATTATAACTTATCCCTTTTAATTATGATTTATTTAGTCAAGACTGCAAAATGGGGAGTAAAGCTCCAGAACCTGTTACCGGTGACATACCTGTCGAGACGCCGCCGCAACAAGGTGAGCACGATGACACAAAAAGGAAATCTTTTCAAAATGTGGACTTAAATGGCAAGGAGCGGTTACAGGCAAAGAAAGGGGAACATTGGATTCTTTGCATACGTTGCATTAGATCCCTAGTGAGTCATGTAATGATGAGGAAGAGGGTGAGTGGATCAAGGTCACTCATAACAAAGGGAAGGCCATTTTGAATCATGATGATGGTGGGCCCAAAGCATCCTATGTAAAGAAGCATTCTAATAAGGCCAGTATTGTCCAAGTCCAATGCTAAAACTAAGCTTGGCCTAAGAATCATTCTTTAACCAAGGGTGCTAATGCTATTGGCGTGGGAATTAAGATTGATGATCAGAATAGCTCTAAAACTCAACATACCAATTCTCCGAGCTTTGTTGGAAAAACCCCAGCTTCTGCGTCGACAAGAAAAAGAATTAGACCAGCTTCTCTCCAAAATTCACCCTTTGATTCTGGAAATAATAATCAACAAGGAGTAATTTTAGAAGCCAATCCCCAACATGGCTCTTGTGCTGTCGAAATTCCTTCAACTATAGTCTAGATTTGACTGTGAGGTTCCTTCATTCTTTTCCTTTATGTTATTTATGGATTGTTCTGATTTAAAGATTTTAATTTGGAATATTAGAGGAGCTTACAATAAGTTAGCTCGAGTGCATTGTAAGGATCTTGTGAATAAATATCATCCGGCTATTTTCATTATTCTTGAAACCCACGTAGCATTTGACAAATTACGGGTGTTTTGGAATAAGCTTGGCTATTCTGCAGCTGGAATTGTGGAAGCTCAGGGTCAAAGTGGTGGAATTTGGTTGTTGAAGTCTATTGATGTTGATCAATGTAGGATTGTTCAT
>JASCZI010061664.1:0-17512 GCA_036250425.1 Stylosanthes scabra | reverse complement strand
CCAGGTCGGGTTGGCCCTATAACCGACCTAATGAGCTCATTGGCCATAGGACAGACATGCATCATATGCATTTGTTCGACATTGGTTGTGATTGCTTGTGTGGTAAAAATAGTCGTATTTGTATTTGTTAACTGCTTGTATTGAATGTGTGTGTGAATTGTATGTGTTTGCCTAGTCTAAGAAGTATATGGTGATGACAGGATATGAATGATGATGCTAGGATAAGATTTATAATAGGAATAATTCTAAGGAAATGAAGGGAATGTTGAGCATAAATATGATGACATAGATGATTTTTCCCAGCGTGAAATTGAGATTTAGAAAGAAAGAGGTATATGCTACGAAGAGAGGTAATTTTAAAGGAAACCCGAGCGTACGTGTAGGATTGCCTTGTTGATCCTGCTAGCTACTTTATGTAGTTTCGGTGCCTTTACCGTACTGGGAATCCAGTGATTGGGATTCTCATTCCGTATGTTTCTCCTATTTTTCAGATGCAGGTTCACTTCTGGAAGATATGCGAAGTGGTAAGTCAAGTGTAGAAGTTCTCCACTGAATGTCAAGTGTCGGTATATGTGTAAAAGGAGAAGTAGGTGTTTATTGTATTAGATAGAGATATGTATTATTTATGCAACAAATACTTCGCATGTTGTATAATTTATGTAGTCTTGAACCAAGTATTCTGTAATGTATTTTATTATTAATATTTTATAGTTCAGTTATGGTTCAATGACTCTACTTTTTAGTAAATTACAGTATATAAATCGTGGTTTTAATACCGTATTTCGGAGAAAAGTATTCTAAAGAGTCAGTGACACTCAGTACTTGTGAATTACGACCGCGGCGTGATTTGCTAGAATTGGGATGTTACATCTTCTCTTTCTGTGGTGGTGCAAATCTCGAGAAGGAAAAGAAATCAACGAAGGAAAAAAAAAATCAATGATGGCAACAAGCTCTTGATACTATATTGGAATAAGAGAGAGATATCTGAATTTCTACATACTTGTCATATATGAAATAGGATGTACAAAGAGTATTTATAGTACACAAGATTAGATAGCTAAGCTCAAGATAACCAAGATCAAGAAATAAGAGAGGCTAACTAATCCTAACAAACTAATACACTTAGTTACTCCTAATAGAGAGCGAGGAGGAGAAGGAGAAGTGGCTGCCCAAGGGGTTTGAGGAGAGGAACAAGACCAAGGGTATGGTTATAAGAGGGTGGGCCCCGCAGGTTTTGATATTGGGGCACTCAGCCGTGGGAGCCATGCTAACCCACTGTGGCTGTAACTCCACGTCGGAGGCGGTCAGCGTGGGGTTCCGATGATAACGTGGCCATTGCACAGTGACCAATTCTACAATGAGAAGCTGATAAGTGAGGTGCGAGGGATTGGGGTGGAGATTGGTGTAGATGAATGGAGCAGCGATGGTTATGGTGAGAGGAAGAAGGTGGTGGGAAGAGTGGAGATAGAGAAAGGTGTGAGGAGGTTGATGGACGGTGGAGATGAAGCAGAGGGAATCAGACGGCGTGTTGAAGAGTTGAAGAAGAAGGCTAGAGAAGCTGTTCAGGAAGGTGGGTCATCTTACAACAAATTAACCTCTCTCATTCATGAAATAAAACGGTTGAGAGATTCTAAGCTACATAAATTTGAGTAAAGTGTGATTTCATTTTCATATATTGCGAAGTGGAGACTTTATTGATAATAATTAATGAATGTGTTATTCTATACGAAAGTCTAAATTTTTGACACAAGAAGACACGAAGATCCAAAAGAAGAAACTAGGAGTTTAGAGGTTGAACCAAAATCCCACAAAAATCTAATGGTGGGGGAGGTTTATTCGTTCAAGATACCATTGGCACTGCAACGGACGCACTATGTTCATACTACAATAGCCTCATGATAATAGACTAAAAACAATCGCATTAGAATTTCAACATTGGCCAACGAAATTCTTTACTTGATAAGATTTCTTACCCCCTAAAAAGGGGACATCAATGCCATTCCCAGTGGTGTCCCGTCTTCCATTGCATGATTACTTGACCAACCTGAAAATGGAAACAAGTCATGCCTCTGTGCAGCAGATAGCTTTCATTTGCGTAAATTGCTTTCAAGCCTCTCGATTGCAGCACTAACACCACTCTTTACTTCTCTCTTATCTAAGTTTGCATTTGCAGCTTGATTCCCCTCGTTAGCTTTTTCTACCAGCTTCAAATGGAGCCAACCTGCCAATGTGTCAATGAGACAAGACTTTCAACAAACACAGAGAAAACTTGGTTGAATATGAGAGATTGATATTTGATAGCACTTGAGCATCAAGTGATGCTTCTAAGTTCTAACAGCATTATATTCCAACAACATACTATATATGAAGCTTATTTATCTGTGGAAGTCTCGCCAGTGATCTAAATGACAATGTATCAAGAAATATAGCTACGTTACCAAGAGGAAAGCAAACTGCTGCTCCCAGAACAGATCCTAGCATCATATTTCTAGCTCGCCAACGTAGTGATCCTGGCACTAAAAAGGGAAAACACAATTAATACAATGAAATGAATGAACAATTAATTGTTCTTGTGATCCAGTCCATGTTATTAAAGAGTCTAGTGGCAGTGTATGATTTCTTACATATTAAACCAAAAGCTGAAGCAGTAGCTGACCCAGCACCAACAACGTTAAAAACATCATGCACACCTCTCTGCTCTGCAAGTAGATTTTGTAGGCCATAAAAGGCAGCAGTGAACATTCCAAGGCGTACCCCTCCAACTATTGAGCCCCGTGTAACCCTAATGTACCGTTTCTCCATCGCATCTCTCATCAAACGATATTGCTCACGTTTGTCTTCTGTACTTCCAAGCTTCAACGTTACTTCTGCATCCTTGCTCTAGCAAAACATTGGAAACTTATAAATACCATGGTAAATTAGATATTAAAGAATAACAACCTCCACCTTAACATAGTTAACAACAAGAAGGATGTTTAATCAACAAAGAAAAGATAAACCATAGCACTGTTTTGGAATGGGTTTGTTTTTCTATCTAAAGAAAATGTTTGTGAGGTTTATTTTTGCATTCAGATATTAGCATTCATTCCAACTATTGAAACTATTGAAGCAGGTCAGGTATTCATCTCCTCAACTACATAGCAATGCATTACAAAGAAAACAAGCTTATACAAAAAGTAGAAAAGAGTGAAACTTCACATTAGATGAGAAGAATAAAGAGAATATATAGTATCTATTATGACAAAACAAAAACATATTTGCAATCATTTAAGAAAGTAATTACTGTTATTCTTTGTACAGCAATTGCTATTCAACAAATTAAAACAACTCCAGCCTTTTTATCTTAGAGCTCTTGAAAACCTACAAATGGATCAACTATAACTTCATCGATCTCTCCATTATCTTGGGTGCATTATACAGGATAATGGAGAGATCGATGAGGATGTAAACCATAGGATCCAAGCAAGTTGGTTAAAATGACGAAGTGCGTCTGTTTTTTATGCGACAAAAAAGTGTCTTTAAAACTTAAAGGTAAATTTTATCGCACTGCTATAAGATCGGCTATGCTTTATGGTGCAGAGTGTTGGGCGGCTAAAAGGGAGCATGAACATAAGTTAAGTGTGACAGAGATAAAGATGTTGAGATGGATGAGTGGCCACACGAGATTGGATAAAATAAGGAATGAGGATATAAGAGAGAGGGTTGGAGTAGCACCTATTATTGAAAAGGTAGTGGAATCGCGTCTTAGGTGGTTTGAACATGTGGGAAGAAGGCCAATAGATCATCCAGTTAGGAGGGTGGATCTAATGGAAGATGGACAAGGAGTGAGAGGGAGAGGAAGACCTAAGAAGACCATCCATGAGGTGGTCAAACAGACCTAAACGTCAACGGTCTATCTGTAGACATGATACATGATAGAGCTCAATGGCTTCGTTTGATCCATGTAGCCGACCCCACCTAGTGGGACAAGGCTTTGTTGTTGTTGTTGTTTGGGATTAGACAATCTTTTGACATCCTTATGGTATACCAATGGATTGGTTTACACCTTCCTGCTAATTTTACTAGTTCCCCAAGAAAATAAATCTCAACAAGGATTGAGCAAAACGTAACTAACAATGTTCCGGTTTATAGATAAACAAGATAAAAAAAATAATGTTCAAGTACATTTAAATCCTCTGCAACCACAGAATTTCTTTTATCTTTATTTTTTCTCGAAATCAACACCGAAGTGTTATTCATGCCACATCTAACAGTATGCAAAACAAGATAAACACTCTCATAGCCATATGGGGGAGGACAAAAAAGGAATCCAGGCATCTCATTATCAGAAACTTACTACAGAAGCAGCTGCCTCCTTGCTACCGCCATATAACATGCCAGCAAAAATTCCAATAACAGTTGCTGTACCCCAGTTAACAGTTCCAGCTAATTTTGGGGAAGCCTGATAAAGCAAATTAGATAATATCAATGAAATTAATAATTAAATGAACTCAGGATGGTAAAGCAAACAAACACAATTGATAGTAACATCTTCAGGAATCTAGAATAAAAGGAAAGGGACCTAAACCAAAGGCAAATATGCTTTTCCCAATTCACTTAATTATTTCCAGTATATCAATACAGATTGACCTAGGGTTTATCAAATACAGATTCACTATATTAATCACTTTCTGCAGTGGCAAGGAAACCAGTTCACTTATCAATACAGTGAGATAAACAAGGAAATTCTAGTGGACGCTACTCAAATCCTTTGCATGACGCAACTAATACCAAATATTTCACAGCTAGATCAATTTAACAATAATAACGATAGTAAAATTGAGGAAATAAAGAAAGATGTGAGGAGATTCGTACAATCGGCGCGGTGGATTCTGCGTTGTCGGTGGCTTCCATGGCGGAAAACGCCGCAAAATGGAAACGGAGTTATATAGCGAGAAATTATTTAAATTAGGTAACGGAATCGAAGTGGAAGGAGCTCTAAATTATCATCGTGAAATCTGCTCGCGTTCTGATAGGTGTCGTCACTGCCAGCCGCGTTTGCAACTTCCTTCTTCCTTGTCAGTCGCTGTCACCTTTCGCCGTGAGAACTGCTCTTCGCCTCTCACTCTGTCTTCGTCTTCATTTTCATCTCGCCAGTCTGCCGGAGCTTTTTTTTTTTTTGAAGCGGCTGGTTGCTCCTGGCTGCTGCAGTGCTGCTGTGATTTTTTTTTTTGGACACACTGCTGCTGTGTTCATCTTCATGACAATCGTGATATCTATCCTTTTTTTTTCTGGAAAAAAAATGGATTTGGAGAAAATCTGAATATTTTTGGACATGTTCTAGGCCCAGAACCTAGCCCAAAACTGAAACCCAGCAACACTATTGAAAACAAAATACGGATCTGATTTGTATAGTATTTGTCCTTTGTTGATTCAGTTGGACTTAAAATAATAACAAAAAATTGAAATACAAAAAAAATTGAAAAATAAAAAATAAAAACAAATATGGCAATATGTATTTGAAATACTAAAAAAAATTTAAACTTATTTTTGTTTTTTGTAAACTAAACTTATTTGTATAACGTTTTGTTATATAAGCAACTAATTTGATAATCAAATTATATATTTAGATTTTTTTTTTTTTTGTCTATTTGGATATTTTAGTTAATATGTTTTGTCTGGGTAGTTTAAGAATACTCATGCTTTATGATAAATTTATTAAAATTAAGTTGGCGAAAACTGAGAATGCATGATCACACTTGAGGAAAGGCAATATATGAAACGAAACTAAGAGTAGCTTGGTAGCCTCTAAGATTCTATGGGGTTAAGTATTAACTTTTAAGAGGAAGAGTAATAAGATAAGTAAACCGTGTAAAATATTACAACGTGTTTATAGGTTTTTAAGGAAAACAAACATCCCAAAAAAACTATTTATTTAAAAATCAGAGATCCAATTTCTCCATAACTTTAAAATTAAACTTAAGCTTAACATCTAGATTTAGCCATGAGGAAGCAAGGTTTATTATATTCGATTCCAAAGCGAAGAAGCACCCAGCAAACCAAAGAGGCAATCAGAGTTTCAATTTAAAAGCTAAAATAAACAAAACCGTTATATATACTAAATAATAAAAGGGGGAAGAAAGAAAAAGAAGGTAATAATTCCGGCCCCAACAAAAAGCTAAAGAAAAACCCATACACAATTCAACTAGATTCCTCATGAGCATGTGATTATGTGAATAAAGCAACCCACATAATCATGATGAATAAACTCCTATATCCCAACAACAAAGAAGTAACATAACCAAGCAAAGTATCATTTCCCTACTATAGCTACTTCACTCATCATCATCACTCCCTAAAACAAGTGCTTGTTTTTCCAAAACCATGTCCAAATTATTGTTCCACACCCTCAATCTCTTTATTATCTTCTCAGCTTGTTTGAACTCTCTGAGTAACGCAAACTCGTGCCGTTCATACTGCGGCAACATAACCATAGACTACCCCTTCGCTCTCCAATACGGTTGCGGCCACCCGGGTTTCCGGGACCTGCTGTTCTGCATCAACGACGTTCTCATGCTCCATATAGCCTCCGGTTCTTACAAGGTTCTCAATATTGACTACGCATACCAGGCTCTCACTCTCCACGAGCCACACATCTCCACCTGCGACACCATTGTTCTTGGTAACAAGGGAAATGGTTTTGCCCTGGAGTCATGGCGCGCACCTTACATGAACCCTGCACCCGATAATGTCTTCATGCTCATAGGTACTTGTTATTAGTATTACATGAGTTTAATTTTAAAGTGTTTAATTAGATTCTTGCATGACCTTCGAATAAATGAGTTTGACAATTAATTAGATTTATTGATGTGATAATACTGATTGATTTTATATATAAAACTTTTCTATATCGGCTGTTAAATATTATGATTATTAAATTTTTTCTTAGATTTATAATGTACAAATAATTAAATTTCGGTAATGCTATGTATATATCCATTTGTGCAAATAAGTTATTTAATTCTTTTGTTAAATAGAAGATCATATCAAATAGTATAAAAAATACGATAATTCTATTTGTATTAGGCATCCGTGTATAATACATATTAAAATATAAAATATACACTAAAAATTACATATGTATTTTGTATTTCAATGAGTATTATACATAATGGTTGACTTTCGTGTACGCATAACCCTAAAAAATAAAGCGGAAACGAACTTTTATTTTATATTGAAATTATCTTTTATTTGATTAGACTTATTGAGTAAAATAGGTAACACCTAAAATTATTGATTAAATTCATTCAATTATCGTAATTTAATGTATTTATTTGGTGGAAACGAAGGTTGTTCTCCGCGATCACCATTGTTCCAAGGCTTCCCGGGAAAGCACTTGCCATGCCGAAACGTTTCAGGGATGAGCTGCGAAGAGTATTACGGGTGCCCGGGGTGGGATGTTTTGGGCCACAACAAGTGGGGCGGAGCAGAGTTCTTTGGGTCAGGCCCACCGGAGTGCTGTGCGGTGGCGTACGAGGCAATCAAGGGGATCAATTTGACAAAGCTGGAGTGTGAAGGGTACAGCAGCGCTTACAATGTGGCACCACTGAAGGTTGATGGTCCTAGCGAGTGGTCGTACGGGATCAGAGTGAGGTATTCTCTTCAAGGGAATGATGAGTTCTGTGGGGCCTGTGAGGCTACGGGTGGGACCTGTGGCTATGCTGATGATAAGATTAGGCAGCTTTGTATGTGTGGCAAAGTTAATTCAACCTCCAATTGTGATTCAGGTTAGTCACTTTGAGTTGCTATAACGATTTATTTTCTTGATATATCTTTAGTTTTAGGTATTTGATTATCAAAATTAGTGACTCTTCTTTCTTATTGTATTTTTTTTCCCTTTTCCTATAGTTGGGTTGTCGTCGGGAACAAGGCCTATTGCGGTGAAAATGTCCCCAGGTAATAAACTCACTCCGATCAAAATTTGCCTTGTAAGAGCCTTTGAAAGTGTTAAAATAGTTCTAGAGAGTCCTCCGTCAATTATTTTTTAATTTTAAGATTTTTAATTTTGATATATTTAGTTGTAAAATATTTTAATAAAGAATAATACTAGATAACCAATAAAAATTTAGCTTATATCAGCTAATAACTTAAATAAAATATTCTATTTCTTTAGGTTTTGAATATTCTGTTTTTAAAAGAATATTTATTGAGTTATAATTATATTTGATTTTTAGAAGTTCTTGATTATGTGGTATAGGATGTTCTGTTTTTAACGCTTTGCATATTCTTTCTTTTAAATATAATTTATTGACTAATTCATTGGTTAGAAAAATATTTATTACTTATACTTTTTTTTTATTAAATAGTTTTACATATTTAAATATAGAAAAAAAACTAGGGAGTCATCAATAGGGAGCCAACACATAGTTACGATGATAATTCATATAAATTTTGAATATATGAGTTACGAATGATAACTAAGTTAATTATTGGCTCTTGAATGACTCCCTAACATTGATTTCGTAACATTATTCTTAAATATATATGTAAAATTATTTTATACCAGACAATATAAAAATTAAATTTTATTTTTAATATATTATTAGTAACATAATTACTTGGATATTATTACATCTATTTTTAAATTTTATTATTATAAGAAAAAATATATAGAGGTAAATTTAATTGAATAATTATATACAATTTTTTATACGAATAACACATGAAAATTAAACTTTAAATAGTGTAATTTTGTTGTTTGTAACTTTAATTTGTTTGGCAGTGACAGGATTATTGATGTGCATGCTGCTATGGATAACAACAAACATGATTTAAGCATGGAAATTAAACAATCATATAATAATGAGTGATATATTCCATTCCATATTGTAAACGCCAACTTTTGTTCAAGAACATGTATATCCATATAATGATACAAATGCAATGTAGTGAGAGAAACTGAGAGAGAGAGAGAGAGAGAGTAGTGTTTTGCTTTATATTAATATTTAACAGCTCATGTTTACCACAGTAATGAATTATCCATTATTCGAGCAGATTAGTTACACTCCTCGCTCATCATAATCTATCCATGCTTTCCAAATTGCTATTTAAGCAGAAAGCCACGAAAGGAGCAGCTTTGATCCTCCTCCATTTTTTTTTCCTTTTACGTTAGCAGAATACTAATTTCTCGCCTTATTATTTTTTTTTAAAAAAACTCAACACAAGATGAAGCATAACTTCAAATAAACTTAAAAGAAGCAAATAAATATTCAGTCATTTCACAATTATAATAATAAAAACATGTTAATATAATATAAAAATTGGGCAATTCACCATATTAAATAAATTGGATAAAAAAATATCAAAGCATGATAATTCGTCCTAAATACATTATATGTAATTCGTAACAGGTACAATGTTTTATAATTTACACATAATCCGTGTACCTGTCATAGATTATGAACAAACGTGAAAAATACATAATCTGTGGGACACTGCCATGGATTATAAAGAAATAGCGAAAAACAATATAATTCATGAGTAGACCCTACCACGAATTATGAAAAAATCTTATAATACATGGGACCCTATCATGGATTACATTCAAATGTCAAGTACACTTATAATTTATGGTAACCTGCCATGGATTATAAACAAATATCATATACGTTATGAATAAATTATGTATGAAAGATAAAAATAAGAGTGTTCAATAAAATTTAATTTTACACGAATTAACATATAAAATAATTATTTACTTATTTTATTTGATTATAAAGTATAATATTTGAATTAATCTCTAAATAATTAGTTTATCGTGTCATTGTCATTTTTATTGAACAATATAATTAGATAATTATATATGTATAATTTTAAAGTATATTATATTATAGGTTTAAAAGGCTTATTTTTATGAATTTAATTTTAATGTATTTTGATAATTTTTGTAGCAGTGAAGTTTGTAAAACACTACTTTTACACTCACAGTATAAAAAAATTAAATTAATATTGTATTTAGATAATTATATTTTAATTTTCTAAATTTTTTCACCCATTTAAGGGATGATTGATTTGTTTATTTCCATTTTTATTTTAAAAAAATATAATATAAGTTTGAAAATGTATTTGGTGATGTAAAATTAGAAATATTTTCATTGAAAATATTTTAAAAAATACACATCAAATTAAAAATGATGTTTCTATACGTTTTCATTATTTTTTTTTCAATTTAATTCATTTATCTTATGTGAATAATCGGTTGATTATATTTAAATATAAAAATTTATCTGGTAATAATATATTTATCTTTTAAATTTTAGTTTAAAATATAAACTTTTAAAACATACATTAAAATATAATCTAAGATAATATAAATATAAATATTAAGTTTTATAGTCCAAGAAAAATATCAAGAGCCGATAGGTTAATTATGTGATTTAATTCAAATATTAAACTTTATATTAAAAAAAATAATGTTATTTGTACTTTTATTTTGGCAAATTAAATCATTGATTTTTTTGTTAAATAAAAGACTATTTTGATATTAAATAGCACAAAAAATAGCATCGAAATGAACTTCTATTTAACATCAAAGTAGTCTTATATTTGATATAGAATAAATAACTTGGTTGAACTTAATTAGATAAAAAGGTGTAAATCTAAAATTATTGTTAAATGAATATGAAAAAAATATTATATATTAAATAGTGTAAAAATTAATTTTATTCAACACTTTTTTTATTTTTCATTGTAATAAATACATAATTAACTATTAGTGTACATGACATTTGTTCATAATTCATGGCAAATTTTCATAAATTACAAGTGTATTTAATATTTGAATATAATCCATGATAAGGTCCATATATTATAATATTTAGGATTTCATGGATTATGTTGTTTTTTTCTATTTGTTCATAATATATGAAAAGGTCCCACAGATTATATGTTATTGACGTTTATTCATAATTCATGGTAGGGTACCACGAATTATGTGTAAATTGTAAAACATTATATCTTGTCATAGATTACATATAATATATTTAGGATAAATTAATCATATGCTTTCTAAAATAAGACAATTTGATATTTTTTTATCCAGTTCATTTAATATGGTGAATTACCCATAAAAATTTATATAATATAATTACAAATAAATATTGATACAAATAATATAATTAATCACATTTTCTTTTTATTCATTCTCGTCTTTTCTGTAACCATACATGTTAACTTGTATGGAAGGTTTGAAACAAAATACCTAAAAAAAATCAGTCTCGTTATTCCCATTGCTAAACACCAAATTAACATTCTTTTGAAAATATGATAACTTATTAATTATATTTAATCTATTTTAAGTACTAAAATATATAATTAATTAATAATAATTGTTTATTAAAAGGGTACGTGAATAGCATTGTTTTTTTTTTTTACAAGAATTTGTTCTTTAAATAGATTATTAAATGTACTACTCATCATAATTTGATATTTCTTCTAGAAAAGTTCATCAGCAAAAAAATAATTGGAGCCGGTAAAGATAAGTTCTTACTGGACGTGAGATATCAAGAAAGAGCCAATTAGGTAGCAACTATATTATTACACAGAGGCATATATCCAACACTTAATTTTCTTCATAATTAATTGTGACGGTTACCCTAAATAAAGAAAATGGCTAAATTCCCAAGCCAGTTCATTCTTCCTTTTTTTATTCATAACGAAAACAGCCCTCTCAAATAACTCTCATGCATGTCTTGTTTGCAAAACAAGAACAAATAAAACCATGCCATTATTCAAAAACAAAATCTTCTTCTTCCAGCTGAGGAGGGTTAGGAATAATAGCCTCTCCCCTCCTCCTGCGGTGCAATCCCATGAAAGAAACAAGCCAACAAGGAGGAGTAGTAGTTTTGACATTCGAGCCTTCCATCTCTAATGCCAAATAGCATGCATGTTACTCCCTTTCATCTCTTCATCGTTCGCATAAAGGTGGCCACCAGAAAGAAAAGAAGGAAGAAAAATTAAACTAATAATTTTTTTTCTTCCTTTCTTTTCTTTCCTTCTAAATTAGCTTCATCAGCAGATGCATATTGAATTATTGTTATCAAGAAAGCATAAACAAATGCAAGATTTGAAACCCTCCATCACATACGCGTTCTTGATTATTGTGTCCACGCTGTTATTATCCCCAAAGTTGGCTGCTTCTTCCTCCGATAATTTTAACTTCGGAGATGAAGTCTTTATCCAATGTGGGACCACCGAATACCCGGACTTGGGCTCCACCAAGATTGCCCGTATTTTCATGGGTCTCATGGACATGATTTCAATGGAAATTAAAAAACAAGGCTGGAGCACTGAATCCTTGATCAACCCGCTCACCCAAATTTTCGCTTTAGGTACCGTCAGTTTCAATTTTAGGACATTTAATCAGCAATCCAATTTCTTTAGTCAAATAATCTATTATCATGTATTTAACTAACTCATTTCAATATTGATGGCTAATTGCCTGCAAAAATAATAAAATGTGCTGATCATCTAACATTATTCTTCTTTAATTCGATGCGATTTTAACAGGGGAATGTCGCAGCGACCTCAACAGTAGCATATGCTTGAAATGCTTCCACCACGCTAGGGAACATTTGTCGCAATGCTTGCCAAAGGTAGCAGGGCGAGTGTTCATGGACGGTTGCTTTCTTCGTTACGATAACTATAGTTTCTTCAATGAAGCAATAGATAAGAAGTATGACCAGAGTGTTTGCATAAAGTCTCCTTTGAAGGAGAACATGGAGAGCGACAGCAACGCAACGGTGCTATATGGGTTCCAAGAAAGGGCTGGGAGGGCGGTAACGAACGTGACGGAGACAGCGCCGGGGGCGGTTCAAAAATTCGCGGTGAATGGGGATAATAAGGACGTGTTTGCCGTGGCGCAGTGTTGGCACACGTTGGACAGAGAAGGGTGCGAGAGGTGCTTGAGAAGAGCAGGGAGGAAATTGAATGATTGCATTGTTGTTAACGATGAAGGTAAGAGCATGCTTGCTGGTTGTTTCTTGAAATACTCCACTCGCAAATTCTACGCCGAAGAATTCAATGAGAACGCCGTCAAGGAGAGTAATGGTCAGTTGATTAAGAATTAAAAACATTCGTATTATGAATTTATGATATTTTTCTTTGCATGCAATTGAAATTTTTTACACTCTCTGCTGTCTCTCTCTCTTCTGAATGTTCGTTGTGGTTTTTCTTTTCCCCCTAGTAAACGCTAATAACAAGGTGATCACTGTGTCTATATCGTCGGTGTTTGCTGTGACTTTGATTATCGTCGCAGGTGTGATTATCAAAAGAAAGAAAGCACTGTCTTGTGCAGCGGGTAATACTTTTTCATCTATCTAATAAAGCCTTGTCGTTGTTAAACAATTTGGATTTTGGAACCTACGAAATTTTCAAAATAACGGTTAAATGATTTGATTTGGATCAATCTATGGGTTAATGTTCAGATCTATTGTATATGACGTTTTTTAAATTGGTCCTTGAAAAATACTATTATTCATTATACCAAGTAAATGATATATATTATAAAATGATTCGATTGATAAATGTCATGTCATTCAATCATACTTGACATTTATGGATTATGTTATTTGCACATCAAAATTAGCCATTAATATCTAATATACGTTTAAAATACAAAAACATATTAAAAATGATAAAATTATACATATATTCATATATAAATACATAGTGACTGAGTTTGGCGTGCAAATAGAATTCTGGACAATTTATAAATGATCATCATCCGATTAGTAGAATTATGTTTTTGAGAGACCAAATTAAAAAAATGCAATATCTATGGAGACCAATTTAAATATTATGTTATTATCCCATCGAACTATTTAAGGTAACAAATGAAAAAAAGCACACTACTAATAATTTCTTTGCACCGCGGCTCTAGTGTGATGGGTTGTGTTGTTTCTTCAGGAATGGATGATAGCGTGGAGATGTTTGCACACGTGGCTGGTTACACTTACAAGTATGAGATGCTTGACAAGGCAACAAATCATTTTGATCCTGCAAACAAATTAGGGGAGGGTGGAGCTGGTTCTGTGTTCAAAGGAATACTACCTCAAGGGAAGATTGTTGCCGTGAAACGACTGTTCTTTACAACACGACAATGGACTGATGGATTCTTCAATGAGGTTAATTTGATAACAGGGATTAGACACAAGAATCTGGCGAAACTTTTAGGGTGCAGTATTGAAGGTCCTGAAAGTCTCTTGGTTTATGAATATGTGCCAAATGGGAGTCTTGATCAAATACTTTTTGGTAAGGACTCAAGAACCGTTTTGACATGGAAGCAACGTTTTAATATCATATGTGGTGTAGCTGAGGCCCTGGCATACCTTCATGGAGGTGCTCAATCAAAGATTATTCACAGAGACATTAAGTCCGCCAACATTTTGCTTGATGAGAATCTTAATCCGAAAGTTGCTGATTTTGGTCTTGCTCGTTTTGTTACCCAAAATAGAAGTCATGTTACCACTGGAGTCGCGGGAACATTGTAAGTAACAAATAAAAATTATAAGATAATCAAACATTTTACTTTAAATTACTCAGAGTCATCTAATCATAATACGGATATTAGCTGTGATATTACGATTTGAATGAGTTTATAAAATTTATACTAGGTCGCACAATATAAATCTTATTACAACTTTATGTTTTACGTTTGAATTTACTTTTTAAATTTCACGTAAAATTTCGACTATTTTAGAGGATATATGGCTCCTGAATATCTTCTCCAAGGACAACTAACAGAGAAAGCAGATGCCTACGCTTTTGGAGTGGTGGTTGCTGAAATTGTATGTGGCAAGAAAAACAGTATTTATACCGAGGGCTCAGCTTCATTACTCCATGGTGTAAGATTCATGTCTTTTTTATTTAAACTTAGATTATGCATGTCATTCATCATCAAGCAGTAACATGATTCTGGTTATCATCAGGTTTGGAAGAATTATAAGGCACATAACATCACAGCATCAGTTGATCCTGTGCTGAATGGTGAATTTGTGGAACAAGAGGCATCAAATGCTCTCCGAGTTGCTCTTCTTTGCACACAGTCCTCTGTTTCTCTTAGACCATCCATGTCTCAAGTGATTCAGATCCTAACCGAGAAAGACTTTGCTGTTCCCTCCCCCAAGCAACAACCATTCCTAAATTGCACTATGCTGAACGTAGATGACAGAACACTACATGCTACCTCCACCTTCTCCCCTTTACCTTCACCAAAGGGCCCCAACCCCACCCCCACAAGTGCAAGATCCTCTTTCAATACCACCACAGACTCATTTAGTTCAAATAATGCACATGAAATTAATATTGCAATGCCTTCTGATCCAAGGGAGGAGAATAAAAACAACAATAATAAATAAATAATATTGGAGCTCGATGACAACAATCTTTTTGGGATGATTCAGATTGGAATGCTTTTTGTCTTAGATGATAAGTTGACACATTCTTACTCATTTAGTATGTGTGTTACTTTAATTATGTCGACTGGATTAAAGATAAAATAAGTACATAAATCACTCATTATGTACTGTGTGGAATTTTCACAAAAAAAAAGGATGAATGGATGATAAGAGGCCAGGCCAGAAGCAGTGAAGATCACGATGAAAGTGCATGCAGCCATGCAGGCTTGTTCTTTAATTTTGATTGTAATGCAGGGGTAGAGAGAAATTAACTATTTATTTATTATTTTGGAATTAGTCCTTCCAATTATTCAATACATTTAAATTTGTATAGAATAGAGATAGGGATTCTCACTTATTTAATGAGATTATTAAAACTGTCTTTCTCTCCTTTTAACTTGTTATTGATTATTGATATTGATATATTTTGATATTTCTGCATACACTTTTAATAATAATTTTTTTTTTAAAATTAAAATCAAATGGCAAATAAAATAGTAAGGGTGCAAAGTTTTGATTTCCAGTTTTTATTAATAAAATAAAAATTATAAAATACCAACGTGTGTTTACTTATTATCAACAATGTATTTACTCCCTCCTTTTATATTATTTCTCAATTTTCACATTTTTTTAATAAATTTTTTGTCTATTTTATCATTTCAAAGTGTATTTAATTAAATATTTTCTATTTTATTATTTTATAATACCAATAACTATTTAAATAATTTTTAATGCACCTCCATTCTAGCCAATCAAATTTATTTTAATAATTATTAATGGAGAGAAAGAAAAATATTTAATGTATTATTTGTCCATTATTATCATTTCAAGGTATATTTAATTAAAATTTTTCTATTTTATAATTTTATCATACTAATAACTAATTAAACAATCATTAATGCACCTCTATCCTAACCAATCAAATTTATTTTACAATAAATATTGACGTACACACTAAACACACAAACACAAAAATCACTCTCTCACGTGCTCACACTCACTCACTCACCCTGACTCTCACTAAATCTCACAATCTCCAAAACCCTCAGCTCACCAAAACCCGCAAACACGTACCTTGAAATTAGGATTTCAACGATTTTTCAAATTTTGTGCACTGTTCATCGCATTCTGCTTCTTCATCATCATCATCGCAATCTGCTTCCTCTGGTGCATATTGCTTCTTCTTCTTCTTCTTCTTCTTCTTCTTCTTCTTCTTCTTCTTCTTCTTCTTCTTCTTCTTCCGCTGCATCTCCCTCGAATTCTGCTTTTTCTCCGTTTCCGATTTCTTATTCTTACGCGTCTTCTATTTTTTTTCATATTTTGATTTTCATTTCAGAACTCTTTGCCATTGCGATGACGGATTGGCATTCAACTCCATTGGATCTGAATTCCATGCACGAGGAACCTCAATTGGAAGAGCAAACCGAGGTTAACGATTTGAATAACTTGTAATAGTTGATTTTTAACATTCTGTGTTCTCTTGCTGAGGCATTCGATGTGTGTGTGAGTTTTGCTGTATTTTGTTCTTGTTGTTTTATATTCTGTACTGCGTTTCCAGAATTCTGCTCATTTGTATTCCACATTCTGCTCACATTGTTCCAGGATTTGAAATCTATTGATGAGGTTGGCAATTGGATGATCATTTTGAGATTTGTGTTTTCAAACCACTTTGTTTTTCTTTGATTATTGTTATGATTATATTTCGAAATTTCTGAATGTATTTATATTGATTTGATTAGGTGTCTTTTTTTGAATGAGGATTATATTAAGTATTCTGTGTAAATCATGATATGTATGCAAAGATTAACTTGTTTAGGTTTTGATGAATGACAACCATCATAGCTTTTGAGGAAAAGCAATACAAGAATCAACGAACCATTTCGAAAGCAAACAACAACAACAACAAAACAAGTCCACAAGCAAGAAGATTTTTTAGAATCTTAGGACTTAGGTAATTGTTTTTTGTTAAGAACCAAAATTAATTATATCTCTCTCACACACACACTTAAAACTTGTTTTATAAAATGTTTTAAAAAGACTAAAAGAAGAGTTATAGCCGTTATGCATTCGTATATGTG
>JASCZI010061662.1:0-17904 GCA_036250425.1 Stylosanthes scabra | reverse complement strand
TGGTGCTTGAAAAACCTTTTACAATCTTGAGTCTAAGATTATAACACCTCACGACTTCTCACGACAAGCCACTCCACTCGAAGTATTCTCAACTTCAAGAATTTCCATGAGTGCTTATCTAAATCGAATATAGTGTTTGTATCTCTTAACTCTAACAATAAGAGAACCAATCTCTTATCATACAAATCAACAAAATGATTTTTGGAAGCTCTCTAACAAGAGTATGATATTACAAATTGAAGAACTATGAACCAAATATTGTGTATCTCTCAAATTAGTGCATAAAACACTTTGAAATTGATATAGAAATCAAGTATAATAACAAGAAGGTTGGAGCAAGTGTTGTGTATTGAAATGAGCTCAAAACCATCTATTTATAGATGCTCAAAGGTTTTGGAACATTGGGTGTGAATGATATAGGTTGCAGCCAAAAAGTCAAACTAGCCGTTATGAAAATTTTGAATTGTTTACTATCGACTTTTACTGTATTTTCGCGGTGAAAAATAAATGTCAACTATAGATATATATATACCAATCTGAAGCTCTGAATGTTAGCTTTCTAATGCAACAAGAACCACATCGTTTGGACCTCTGTAGCTCAAGCTATCATCATTTTAGTGCACAAAGGTCAAGTTTGACAGCATGCACTAAGCTTTAAAACAGCTAACAAGTTATAAAACTTTTTACGGCCATAGTTTTCGAAAAACATTTTCTTTAAAAACATTTTCTTGTGTGTGTGTGAGAGAGATAATAAACTTTGGTTCTTGACAAGAAGTTTACCTAAATCCTGAGATACTAAACCATCTTCAAAGCTTGCGGACTCGTCTTCTTGTCTTGTTGTTTGCTTTCGAAATTATATCTTGAATCCTTCGATGCTTATCCTCAATTCCATAATGGTTGTCATTCATCAAAACCTAATCATAAAAACCTTGCATGCATATTGTAATATGGTTTACATGGATGTCTTCTAAAGATAATTTATGTTAAAGTGCTTCAGTGGAAGGAATAATAACTAATAAGTGTTTTCTCAATACGTTTCCAAAGAACTCCTCCATTAAGCATTAGAGTATACCTGCAATGGATCAAAATTGTCTTGACATCCAACAAAGTTAGAATATAAGTACTTGATGATCTCTAACTTTATTTTCTGACTTCAGATATGTGAACACATAAAATGATCCCTTCTCAACTTGTTCAAATATCTGCCAAAAAATAGCAATAGTGTACATAATAACTGTAAGTGTACAAACTCAATATTCACTAAACTACTGCTAAATTATAGAAAAATTTATACACTTTGAACTTCATAACTTCTTTGAGGCACCTAATGAAACTATACTGGTCTCCTTTAAAAATTAATGGTACATAACCTTATTTGTAAGTTTGCATGTCAAGCTCTTTAAAGGTCTTACGATATAACTCTTTTGTTATAATCCAAAAGTACTTCGAGAATAATCTCAATATATACAAATTCCTAATACAAAAGAGGTACGCTACAGACACACAAGGCAAACGAAATATACTTACTCCCACTGAACTGACATATAGTCATCAACTATAATTATCTCAAAAGACTGTATGAGATATTACTCCCACTGAATTAGCATATAGTCATCAATCATATTTATCTCAAAAGACCGTATGAGATAATAATTTGATGAAATATTTATACTACTCATACTAGAAAGTTTGTTTGAGTTCATAGACAGAATTATTTATTTTGAGTCCATATCCTTATTATATCATGCGATACAATTTTATGACGCAAAATATCAATTGTGTCAACATTACTATTGAGAAACAATTCCTTATATATATCCACTTTTACTGTAACTCAAGATCAAAATATACCATAAAAGCCATTATGATTTTAAATGAGTCTTTCCAAAAAAATCTGAAAGAAAAGTCTCTTTGTACTCTAGCGCATTACTTTTGAGATGAGTCATTTACAACAAGGTATGCTTTATATCCATGTTACCTTTGGGTAATGAGATGAGCTTGTTGTTATCTTTAATGGACTTAAGTTCTTTACTTATGACACCAGTATCTAATACTCTAGCATTTGTTTTTAAGGAATTGAGTTTGTCTTTACGATAATTTATTGACTATCTTTCCCCCAAACTCAATATCCTCAAAGAACTACTCAACTTTCTATGTCCAAAAGTATTTGAATTGTGGGATCCTAAAACAGTAAGTATACCTGGAGTGGTGTAAGACTATACAAAATTAGAAACTTTAGCAAGAATATAAACTGCAATTTTCAATGCTCCTTTCCAGAATAATTCTGGTAACAAAGTATGAGTAATCATACTTCACTTAAATGAGATAGAACTAAGGTATCATCAACAAAAGTTACTAATTAAAGATACCTAAATTATTTGTAAAGAAAGAAATTTATACCAAAAGGTGTATATGTTTGAACTTGTAAATAAAAGAGAAAAGGCGTCTATTTCATATAACAGAGTGGTCATATATATTCCTAGTTGACATGAAGATATCTTAAGTTGTCGTAATAGAAATAAAAATCAAATGATGTATAAGACAAATATATCTCCTGTATATTCTTGCAAATTCAAACAATATATGATAATAATGTAAACCTACTATCTCAAGCAATCTTTCACTAAGTTATCAATACCCAAAAGATGAATCTTTCAGCATCATTTGGCTTCACATAACTTAGAGAACTCTTTACAGACAAATCAGGAATAGAATGACCAAAATCTATTTACTAAGTATGCCATAGCATTGAAATCAAATTGAATTCCAAATCAAAATAAATTATAGAAGTGTCGTTCTTTATACACTAAATGTGATATTTGACACAATCTTCATTAGTGTTTTGAGTACTTGCAAAAGAAACAGTCAAATTCTTTATTTATCTTTATTGATCCTTTTGAGATATACCATATGCAGTTTATGAATCTTTATTATTTAGCAAATTCATATGAGATACCTAGCCAAATGAGTACTTTTATCCTTTTCTTATTGAACGTTTTCCCTTGTTGCACACAATAAAGATCATTTATCCCTTTGTCAGTTGCAACTTGATAACTGATGCTAAAGTGATTAAATTGTGTTAACAGGAAAGTAAAAACTAAATGCATGAACATGTCATAAGATAACTGGAACTTTAGTGTATTTGAGTTTGAAATAAGATAGGACACTTACAGAATGTACTCCCTTATATTTTGTTTAATGCCTCATAGAAACTCAGTTTGATAAATATCGCACTTGTTTCAACCTTATAGCCTTTAACAAAGTGCTTTGTATTTCTTAAGAAAATTCCTTTATAGCAATAACAACCTTATGGAATTTCATACTTTATGATCGTAAAACTTATGTAGTTTGAACAATCTCATTTTTGAAACTTTATCTTATGAAAAGATGAGATTGTTTAATCTTTAGCGTGAAGTCTAGATCCTTGTAACTTAGGAACGATAATATTAATAGTGTTCTTTAGTGATAGAATTATCAATTCTATTTATTGATAAATAGACTGACATTGGCAGACAGAACTTCAAAACAAACTATGTTCACACAAGTTTCACAATATACGAATAAAATTCATACTATAGTATGAGCCCATTATGAACACCTAGCACAACATTAAAATTTATTCTTTGGACAGAAATATTAACTTGTAAGCGGTATTCTTAGTACAGTAATCAAACATTGATAATAAATCCTGTCAAATAATAAGTCTATCTTTGGACAGACTCACTATTTACATGGAACCAAATAATTATCATATGTATATTACCACAAGTGTATATGTAATTTGCCCAAATACAGAACTTCCTTTGGGCCGATCTGCACCTGCATAAATTACAAACACATAAATTCTTTTAGTGCGGCTTGCCAAATATTCTCAATAAAATCCTGTCAAATAATAAGCCTATCTTCGGATCGACTCATTATTCACATGAGAATTTGAGAATTGCACCTATTTATTACCGCATGTATTTCCAATCAATTTGCCAAACACCAACCTTCCTTTTGGCCGATTAGTGATTACATAACTAAATAGAAAATAAGCATAAGGTTCAATGTTATTATTTGGCCAGACAATAAACTTCTTTTGGGCCGATTATTGTCCGCATAAATAAAAGCATTGAGTTATTCTTAATTACCCAACTATATAATTATCTTTAGGAAAATTCTACCATGAAGACAATTAAGTGTCTTTTGATGAGGATATTACCATATTTAGAAGTTTCTCTTTCTTTTTTAATTGCACATCAGATTTTAATAGCACAAATCAACGACCAAGATTTAATATCCTCATTAGAAGACACTTTAGTATCTTCATCATAGACCTTCACTTATCTTTAATATTCCTGTAATTCTACCAAATATAGATCTTCATTTGGGCCGATCAATATTCGCGTGAATTATAAAATAAATTTCCTTAATATTTCAAAATGAATTAATTTCACAAAAAAGGCTACTTTGGCAGCATAATTTTCAACCAATTTATTCTAAAACAAAACCTTATAAAAAAGATGGGTATAATATTATAAATTGTTACTAATCTTCTTATGTAACAAAACAAAATGCTTATACAGCAAAACAATAAGATACAATATAACAACCATATATATAATATTGTGTATTCTTAATAGTTATACATATATTTTCTGAATAACAAAACTGAACTCCAGTATACCTTAAAGGAATGAAATTCTAAACAAAATATGTATATCAACTAATTATGAATTAAATATTCATGTCTTTAGATCCTTACTAAATAAATAAATAAAATATGACTTGATATATAAGTACTGTGAAATTTATTTATTTATTTTAACTTTATAATAACTGAATCTATATTCTTAAACAACATAATTTTGGATCAAATAATAAGAGAATATAGATGAACCTTATCCAAACTAGAATATATATCAAAATAAGGACACTTAATTCATAATTTAAGTTATACATGTATGAAATCACAATCCCAATTGAAAGTACAATAGGTATATCCTTATTCATACATGTTTCTTTTATGTACTCGAGGATGAAACAAACTAATACTTATTATTATTATCTAACACCAAAATCAATATTGATCAATACAAGATAATAATAACAATCACAAGAAACACAATTTAAGGAATAATGCCCATAACAAAGGACTAAACGACAATTTTATCAATGACATAAAAGGGTTTTGTCAAATATGTACACATATGTGCAGAATCAATTATGAAAGATCAAATTCTTGAAAGTAATACTCAACAGTACACAAACCAGAATCTATGCAATATGTGTACATATTATATATAACTGGAATTTCAGAAGTAGTACTACGTATGTACTCAGAAGAAATAACAAAATAATTACTTTATTTCAAATTAACATTTCTGGTTCAATACAAGAATCTAATCCCAAACAAAATAAATAAACAAAAAAAATAAAAATTCACATTACATGAACAAAAAGTAACAAATCAAGAAATTTATTTTAAAGGGATCAAAATACCAATGTACTTATGTACTCATAAAATATAAAAAATACATAAAACCTAATATCCTTAATTACTCAAACAAAGATGGCTCTGATACCACTTGTTGGAATTCTTGGATTCCCAAACCCTAGGACCATCCATGTCAAATCATTAAGAAAATAGATACCTGAGTGCGGAAGCGTACCTGAATACATAAGCATGATTCTTGATCTTGATTTGTTATTCCTAATCTGATTGTGATTCTTAGCTTTGGTCTTCCTCAGCCATAGCCTTCTGTATCCCTAATAGGGCTGAATAACAACTCTTTAATGGGAAGGATTGCAAGTGACAGCTTAGGTATCTTGGGGACCAAAATCCTAAAACTCTATTTATATTGGGCTATTAGCACCCATTAAACCCTGAAAGCTTCTCATTAGGTCCAAACTGGTAAGTAATATTGACTTATTTCTTTTATTATTTAAACATATAGCGAGATCACTTTATATAAGTCAAAATATAAAATAGCTAATATGATTATACTCAATTATATATATGTATGTAGCCCAAAAAATAGATTAAGAAAATAAAATTTTCTAACAGCAACATCCCTGATTTTTGGAACCAGAATTTCGGTTTCAAATTTCGAATAATCCCCTTAAATGTGTATTATTTTCTTGTATTAAATTCTTCTTTTTTTTTATCAAAATCGTTGATCAACCACTGATCAAGAGACACTTATTGCGCATTTACTAACACCACTTGTCATTCAAATTAAGCCTATGAATATCGAATAATGAGCCTGCACCCCTATACTTATTATATTTTAATAGATAGATAGATTACAAGAAACACATTATAATATTATTATATAATAATTGGATTTTCAAGTTGGATTTTTAGCTTGTAGAATTCTAGGAACGTTAAATATAATTGGAATTCAATTATGACTGTTAGTATCCCAGTACGATTATAATCAAAGTAATATGATTGTTTTAAGGTAAATGCCTTATACATGCATTAATATTAATATAATTATATTATAATCAAACACATTTTAAATTATATTAGAAAATTCGATTATAATCGAACACAGTAAAAATAATAATCAAACTCAATCATTCAAATTAATGTTCAAAATTATGCTATAATCAAATATGTTCTAAATCACATTACGCAAATTCGATTATAATCAAACACATTTAAGATAGTAATCAAACTCAAAAATTCAAATCATACATAAAAGGAAAAAAGTATAATAATTAAACTATTAAATTATAATCATCTAAAACTTAAATATATATAATCAAACTGATGATTTATAAATTATAATAATCAAACATTTAAATGTATATAATAAAAAATAAAAAAAACTAAGAGCAAAGCACCTTTTTCCACTTCATGCCCTTCGAAGTTCCAATTGATACAATTTTTTCTATCTTGTATTTTTCTAATGTCTCTTTTATTCAATTTTTTCTTCTTTTAGTATTATTTTTTATGTAGTTTTCTTTTATATTTATAAAACTATAATCAAACAGAATTAAAAATTATTTTATAAAATATAATTATAATCAAACACATTTAAAATAATAATCAAACTTCAACCAGTACTACTGACATTCTAATTAAAGTAATTACATATATAATATGTGGAGGCACTATGTGAATAAATATCTTATAATACTAAATTATATTACTCATAATTTACTAGTGTATATATCAATAGTAATATTAAATAATTTTATAACAGTGTAAAAAATTTGGTATATAAATATCAAAGCAGTTTTTATAAAAAAAAAAATGAAAGTGCAATAGTGTGCCAAAAGAAGAAAGTTCGAGTGGCAAAATGCACAGAAAACGATGAGATTGTAAGCTTTGGTAAAAACTAAAAAGTCTTCAAGAATGAATAAAAAAAAAGGAAAAGAAGCGTTTGTAGCTCATGGGGTATGTGCATTTGTTTTGTGAGAGTGAAATTGCTTTTTTAATTTCTAAATTTTTGTATTTATATACCGTATAAAATACGGTAGCTGAAAATGGTGGCTAATTTTGATGGGAATTTTTTTATTTAAATAAAATAAATACTTTATTTACGAAAATAAATAATTTTACAAAAATTTACCGATTTGAGCAGTATTACTAGTGCCGCGACCGGTGGCCGTGGGCCAAAACTGGTGCAGTAATGCAGGCTAAGGTCGTTGCACTGCTAACAAAAACCCATAGGTCGCGGCATTGGCTTTGCATGGTCCCATGACCACGGCTCGCGTCACTGGCTTAGTGATGCTATCCCGTGTACGTGTTATTTTCAGTCCAATTTGGATCGATTTGGAAGGCAAAATAGATATAATTTATTATAATTTGGACATTTCAAATTTAAATTTTATAATTTAAACAATTTTAGTTATTATTTTTTTAAAAATGATTTAAGACTTTTATATTTTATATTTTTAATATAAAAAAGTGTTTGCAGTCCAATTTGGATCTATTTAGAATGCAAAATAGATATACCTTTATAATTTGGGCGTTTCAAATTTTATAAAATAAAAATAAATAAATAAATAAAGTAAAAATTTTAATTGATAACTCATTTAGTGGTGCCTACGTGTTTTTTTCAATCCAATTTGGATCAATTTAAAAGGTAAAATAGATGCATGTAATTTATTATAATTTGGATGTTTTAAATATTAAATTTTGGTTTCAAATTTTAAAATTTCTACTCAGTGGATAAGTATACTCTCCTTCAGCATTGGTGTGAAAGAGTAAAGTCACCCGAAAGTCAATACAAACAAAAACAAAAAACAAATATAAATTATATGAACTTTAAATCATTCCAAAGATATTATTATTCTACCGTCTAACACCAAATAAATCACTCACATAATACAATTTTTCTATCATCTATAAGATATGATCACATCTTTTAAAACTTCACAAATTTATGATCTTTCCTAAGAAGCTACCAAAATATTGTGCTAATATATCTCCATACACAAAGATATGTAAAAATCAAAGTGAGAAAATAAATTAATTAACATACGTAACAAAATGAAAAAAAATGGATGGGGAAATCATAAATATTCGGGTTAAAATGGGTTGATAGCTTAAAACATTGGTTGATAATGGATTAAAATATTAGAGAGGAGAGTGGGTCATATACAATCAACTAAATTATAATAAATTATATCTATTTTATCTTCCAAATCGATCCAAATTGGACAAAAAAAAATACGTACACGGGGATAACACTAGTGATGCGTCATGGACCATGCAAAGCCAATGCCGCGACCTATGGTTGCGTGACTGCACTTTCCGAGTCACGCGTGCCGCGACCTATGGTGGCGTGACCGCACTTTCCTCGAGTCACGCATGCACGCGTTACTAGGCCAAGGTTTTTGTTAGCAGTGCTGCTACCTTAGTCTTCGTGACTGCACTAGTTTTGGCCCACGGCCACTGGTCGTGGCACTAGTAAGGTTGATCAAATCGGTAAACTTTTTGTAAAATTATTTATTTTCGTAAATAAAATACTTATTTTATTTAAATAAAAAAATTCAATTTTTGTGTGCACTTAACATAACTCTTTCAGAAAATAATGTTGTTTTAATTTTTTTTTATAGGAAATAATGTTTTATTTTATTTTACTTTAAAAAAAAAACTAAGAGAACAGCTACTAATTGTCCATCTTGTCTCGGTGAGTTTTTCAGTGGTCCCAGATCATTTTTCACCAACGTTGGTGAAACAGTAATGAATGGACAGATGTTTCGAAATTTTGATCTTAACGATCATAATTGATCCTTGATGAGTCTAACAAAAAGTCCTCAATTCTTTTTTTGAAAGTTTTGTGATTTTCATAATAGCCCTATACAATTGAAAACTATGAAAAATATATTTTCTCAATCATAATTTTTCCCCTTATAATTATTAATTGTAACTCTATCTTCTTCTTCCCTTTCTTTCTCTGTAACTCTCACATTGGGCTTATAATGCAACCTTGTCTCCCTTCTTTACGGATTATAAGACTTCTTTGACCCAAAAAAAACCCATTTATTAAATATGATTTCCTGTTAATTTTGTGGAATGAAATTTCAATTTTTTAGGGTTTTTTTTCTAATCAATTGGGGCAAAACCCATTATTTACAAAGAAAAAAATATGAAGCTTCAAAATAGTAAAATGGCACGCTGGTACTAAGACAAGAAAATAAAAGGGGTATAATTTTTAAGAATGGATTCTCCAAAAAAAGAAAGTTTAGTTCTTTGTGCAGCAAAGACAATGGATGAAAATTTTGCTTTTGATTAATAGGTAGAAGGGTGAAGAAGATGTTAAATCCCAGAACGACGCAGAGTCCAAACAATGAAAATGAGTGCAGAGGAACTTTGAGATCATTGAGATAATGAGGATGAAACTATGTGTGTAGATGATGATATTGTTGATGACAATAACAGTGATGGTACCATGGTGTTTTGAACTAAGACAATGGTGGGATAAGAGTTTTGAGAGGTGGAAGAAAGATAAAAGAAGGACAAGGTGTGGTGGTGCCAGCAGTATTCATGGTGGTGGTGATGATCGCGAAGATGATGGCGATAACATGAAAGACAACCACATCAATTTAATATCATTATTACTATTAAATAATTATTAGACAATATTGTTGCATTTGAAAAATATATAAAGATGTGTTTGTATGGTCTAAACATAATATTAATACATTTCACCAACGTTGGTAAAAAAAGACGAAGAGACCACCGAATCATTTGTCGTCTCGATCTTATGACTATCTCACAGCTCCATCAACAGTTGCACATCTCAATCACCACAGCATCAACATTTATCTTGAAAGATCCTGCTCATTACACTGTCCAACTTGAATAGCTATGGATTCCTAGTGACGGAGATTGCAGCGTGTAACATCCTAATTAATGAATCCATCATGCGGTTGACACATAATAGGCAATTAGTAAGGACATTACTAAAACTTGTATCAGTAGCTTAAACATAACAATAGTTCTAGGGAACCAACGTTAGGGAGGTTGCGAGCTTTTATTTTTCTCGAAACCCTAAAGTACGTAATATTCAACACACTATGTTGGAATAAAAAAAGTGGCACGACTGGAATGACTAAAAAAATTCAATAAATGTTTAAATTCAAATATACAATTTATAAAAAAGTTAATATATATGAGAAAGAAATCCCAAGACCTAGCCCACGGAGTGACCACCTAAACTAGTTCTCAGGTTAAAATGACTTAAAATAAATAAAATCCTATTTCTGATGGTAAAAATCTTTAATCATACAAAGATTACAATATTCTTTTTTGTTTCCACATTATTCCCCAACCCGTCAGGTTAAGGACTAGTCTGTCGTGAATCTAAGCTCTATTTAAGGGTCTACTGCTGCTAACCAATGGGTTGCTACATGCACAAGGCAAGATTTGAATCCCAACACTTACTTAAGCGAACTAGTGAGCTGACCACTAGACCAACTCAATTTGATTTCAAAGATTACAATAATAGTGAGAAAAGACTACGAAGACTATATTGGCACATTAGATAGTGTGAACTCGCTTGATTGACTCTATATAACGTTGAAGTCTGCTAAAATATGAAGAAAGAAGAAAACAATGACGAGTAAGAACTTAACGGTTTTCAATAGGGTTTTGAAATCGAATAACAACTACATAACAATACGCATGCCCTAAGCATCCTAATTTTAACCCTGACCTCTCAACGTAGGGGTCAATCTAATCTTTTGACATGATTTGTCTCTTGGTTAAATTCAACTTTACTCTCCTTGATCCAACTTGCTAATTATTAGTGCAACTTTTCTTTTTATAAAAACTCAAATAAATACCTAATATTTTCGCCTTATCTACGTCCCACCTTACATCCAATACCTCTTGACTTCTAACATACACAATCAAATCAAGCAATAGAAGCATAAGAATTCCAAAGTCAAATCATGCAAATGCAAATGATGCATGTCTATCCTATTAGCCACGAGCTCACATGTCGATTAAGATAACCCAAGAAGAATCAAACAATATCATAAAATGGCCTACAACATAAGCAAAAGAGTCTTATTACTGATGCATTGGCATCTTTGGTTCTTTTTAACTTCAATTTCTCTTGATTATAGTGATTATTCTTGTGATTAATTACTTTTAATTTGTCAATCAAACAAACTTGATGTCTTTTAAGTTGTGTTTGTGTTTATAGAGAATTTCACAAGGATTTTTAGGTATTAAATACCACCAAGTGAAGAATCGAAGAAAGGAACCAAAAGAAGTGCAGAAAAGCAAAGGAATGGAAACAACCCCAATGTTATATGCCTCACTAGGCGTATAACATCGAAATCAACCACCAAAGCTCAATGTTATATGCCTCCATAGGCGTATAACATAAGCTCAATAGTCCCAATTCCATAATCAAACTTCATGCCAATGTTATACGCTTCGTCAGGCGTATAACATCTACAATTCACCACCTCATTCTTTCACTTCCAATAACGAAAGCAATGCCCAATTCTTCTTTGTTCCAGAATCAAGGCAGCATCACCAATCTTATACGCCTCCTTAGGGGTATAACATCCACCAATTCTTCCCAAATTCTTCATGCTCCAATGACCAAACTTCATGGCAATGTTATACGCCTCTATAAGATCTCACAATCTTCTTCAATATTTTCAAGCTCCAGGGACTAAGCAACTCCCCAATGTTATACGCCTAAGGAGGCGTATAACATCTACCACTCTTCCTCAACATTTTTCACTAGCTCCAGAACCAAGCAATTCATCAATGTTATATGCCTGAGGAGGCGTATAACATCTACCAATTCTCTTCAAGAATTCCAAAGATCCAGGAATAAAAATGAAACCAATGTTATACGCCTCATGGGACGTATAACATGTTGGGTTTCTCTTGAAAAATTTCAAGCTCCAAACAAGCAATGTCATACGTGTGTTTTCCAAGTTATACGTGAGTTGGGTAATTCACTAATTTGAAGTTCCAAATATCTCAAATTCAGCCCAAGTTATAATTGTGACTTAGGGAATGTAGATTAAAGATTTTTGGTACAATTGAAGCCCAAATAATTAGGGCCTAATCCATTGTTTATTCAATGGCAATTCCGGAAAAACCAAGGATTAATAGATTGAAGATTGACTGAAGAAGATAAGGATCAAAGAAGATTTGATTTGATTTAGATAGGATTAATTTTAGATTAGATTAGATTTGATTTTTTAGTTGAATTTCTTTGTTTTAGTTTTTAGTATAAAAGGTGTCCTAGATTAAGGTTTTAGGCACTCTTAGATCATAGAACGTTACTCTACACAATTAGGATTTCAATTTTATTATGTATTGCTAAACTACTCCATTGTTAAGGGTGAAGAGCTCTGTTCACCCAGCATGAGGTAGTCTTTGTGTAATGTTCACTTTAATTCAATGATATATTTCAGTTTTCTAATTTAGCATGAATTAATCTTTTGTTCTTCATCCCAATAATTCAAAATCATTGAGAGGTGTTCTCTATTTGTTTAGGGTTAGTTTAATTTAATTAAGAGATTAATTAATCTAACTAGCTAGAAGTTAATTCACATGGTAAGTTAACACTGACTAGAGATAGTAAAGAAAATTTACATGCAACTATAATTCTGTGGATTGAAATTGGATTAGAACTAGTTTGGATAGTGTGACATTTAATCTAATCTAGGATCACTTTTGAGATTCATAAGAATTGGAACCAAAATTAATTCTTCACCTCTGTATCTAATTAATTGACTAAGAGATTGGCTTTTAATTAGGTAAAGAGAAACTAAATTGCTAAGAGATTAGGGTTTAGTTACTATAGGTTCGTTGTGCTTGAAATCTGAATGCTTAGGATTAGAATTGAACATGAACATTGATCCTCAAGGGTAGAACATCTCCAATCTCAATCTCTTAACAGCCTTCTCATCATCGTTCAATCTCAAGTAAATTTGTGTTTCTCATTCTTAGTGATTTTCGAAATTAGTAGAATTAGCAGCACTCAATATTTTAAATTTCACTCGATCTGATTAGAAAAATTAATTGGTAGTGATTGATTAGTCCTTTAATCCTCGTGGGAATGATACCCACTTCACCGTGGTATTACTTGATACGATTCGGTATATTTTCTGAGATCTAGGGTTTATAAAATCCGCATCAGGTTTTTGGCGCCGTTGCCGGGGATTAATTAAGATTAACAATACGATCTTGATTAATTTTCTAAATCAGATTTCTTTTTCTTCTAATCTCTTAGGAATTTCCTTCACTCTGACGTTGGAAATTCCTACCTAGTTGTTTGTTCGGTTACTTATATATGCAGGGCAACCATAGGGACAGGCAGCTAATCGAGTTTGATCCTGAAATTGAGAAGACTTTGACAAAGAATCAAAACAGGGTTAAAGCTCAAAAAGCTCTTCACAGAGAAAGACCTTCGCCTAATTCCACCAAGTTTCCATGAGTAGGACTCCGCCCATAACACAATACCAGAGCGCCTTCTACTTCTAATAGGCCATGAACTAGATAAGAAGCAAATTCAGAAGAATTTTCTGAAGAAGAGATTTTAGAAGAAATTTCTGCAGAGGAAGTCTAAACTAACATGGCGGATAACGTCAATAATCAGTGAAAAACTATGAGGGATTTCTCTATTCCCACTACTGCCAACTATGGTAGTAGCATAGTAAGACCAGCTGTGGATGCCAATAATTTCGAGCTGAAACCATCCCTAATTCAGCTTGTGCAACAAGAAACAATTCCATGGCAATCCACATGAAGATCCTAATTTGCACATATCCACCTTCTTGCATCTTTGTGATACAGTAAAATGCAATGGTGTATCTGGTGATACCATCAAGCTAAGGCTTTTCCCATTCTCTCTAAGGGATAAAGCAAAAGTATGGCTGAATTCTCAACCATTTGGAAGCATTACTACATGGGATGATCTAGTCAGCAAGTTCTTAGCCAAATTCTTTTCTCCTCAAAAGCTTGCAAAGCTTAGGCATGACATCCAATCCTTTTCTCAGAAGGATGGAGAATCTTTATATGAAGCTTGGGAGAGATATAAGGAGATGGTTAGAAGATGCCCTACTAATGTCTTTCCCGAGCGGCTACAACTACAAACCTTCGATGATGGTTTAGCCACCACTTCTAAAATTTTACTTGACTCCTCTGCTGGAGGATCATTGCAAACAAAGACCACTGAAGAAGCTCTTGCATTAATTGAATTGGTTGCTAATAACCAATATATGAATTTCTCTGAAAGAAGTACATTAAAGAAGGGCGTTATGGAGATAGATTCAGTTCAAGCTCTAATGGCTCAACTCAATGTCATGAGCAAGAAATTAGAGAAGTTGGAAGCATCATCAGTAAGCACTCCAGAGGCTTGTGGCCTTTGTGGTGGCCCTCATGAGAATCACAATTGTAGCTTGGTACAAGATGATCAATCCTCTTATGCTCAAGTGAACTTTGTGGGCAACCAGCCAAGGCAACATCATGATCCTCATTCTAATATATACAATCCCGGTTAGAGGAATCACCCAAATTTTTGTTGGGGAGGTAATCAAGGGAATCAACAAAGGCCTTACAATAATTTCCAGCAGCAACAACGTCATCCAGCACCTCCTATGCAACCTTTTGCTTCTCAAAAGCCTTCTCAAATGGAGATTGCTATTCAGAAACTTTCTCAATCAACTTCTGCATTTGTGGACAGTACACAAAATTTCATGCAAGAGACAAGGGCCAACTTCAAGAATCAGGAAGCTTCAATTAGAAATCTAGAAATTCAAGTTGGGTAGATTGCTAAACAACTCAACGAGAGACCTCCAAATACTTTTCCTAGTGATACCGTACCAAATCCCAGAGAAGAGTGCAAGGCGATTACTTTTAGAAGTTGGAAGACAATTGGGAATGATTCTCAAGACAAGGAGTCAGCTGAAGACTCTCGTCCATCACCTTCTCAACCACAACAACAAGAACTTGTCACCCCACCTATTCCAAAAGAGGAGGAAACAAAGAAGAAAGTGACAGCAACTTTATTTCTAAAGCCACATTATCCACAAAGATTAAAGGCAGAGAACAAAGACAAACAATTCTCCAAGTTTTTAGAAATGTTCAAAAAGCTGCAAATCAACATTCCTTTTGCTGAAGCCTTAGAACAAATGCCACTCTATGCAAAATTTATGAAGGAACTTCTTTCTAGGAAGAGGGCCTTTAATGACAATGAAACACTGGTACTCACTAAGGAATATAGTGCAATAATTCAAAGAAAGCTCCCTCAAAAATTGAAAGATCCAGGAAGCTTTTTAATACCATGCACTATTGGTGATCTCATAATTGGAAAAGCTCTCTGTGATTTGGGAGCTAGCATAAATCTGATGTCTCTCTCAATGATGAAGAGATTGCAAATTAAAGAAGCCAAACCAACAAGAATGTCTCTTCAACTTGCTGACAAATCCATCAAGCTACCACATGGAATGGTCAAAAATTTGCTTGTCAAAGTTGGGAAGTTCATACTTCCTACAGATTTTATTATACTTGATATGAAAGAAGATGATTCTTCTTCTTTAATTCTGGGAAGACCTTTCCTTGCTACTGGGCATGCTTTGATTGATGTAGAAGCAGGAGAGTTAACATTGAGAGTTCATGATGAACAAGTGATATTCAATGTCTTCAAAGCAATGCAACATCCCAATGAGGCAGAGAGCTGCATGAGAATTGTTGTTATTGATTCTCTAATTCAAGATGCTATTGAAGAAGAAAATTCTAGCAACATTGAAAAACTTCTTCAAGTTGAAATCGAAGAAGAAGATCATGACGAAGCAAGTGAATCTCTTCCAACAAAGCCAGAGAAGATTATTGAAGACAAGCCATCCAAGTTGGAGCTCAAACTACTTCCTCCCACACTAAAATATGTTTTCCTTGATGCTGAAGAAACTCTTCCAGTCACCATCAGCTCTTCACTTTCAAACGTGGAGGAAGAAGGCTTACTCAAAGTGTTGAAAGAACACAAAACTGCACTTGAGTGAAAGATTAGTGACTTAAAGGGAACTAGTCCAACAATGTGCATGCATAAAATTCTCTTTGAAGACAATGTCAAACCTATTATGCAACCCCAAAGAAGATTGAACCCTACACTAAAAGAAGTAGTCTACAAAGAAGTCATGAAACTATGGGATGCGGGAATCATCTATCCATTCTCAGATAGTCCATAGGTGAGCCCTGTTCAAGTAGTGCCAAAGAAAGGAGGAATCACTATTATTCCCAATGAGAAGAATGAATTGATCCCTACAAGAACAGTCACCGGATGGAGAATGTGCATATACTACCGAAAGCTCAATCAAGCAACAAGGAAGGATCACTTCCCACTTCCATTCATTGATCAAATGCTTGAGAGGTTAGCCGGGCATGCTTTCTACTGTTTTCTTGACGGTTATTCGGGTTATAACCAAATTGTGGTTGATCTGGCTGACCAAGAGAAAACAGCATTTACATGCCCATTTGGTATTTTTGCTTATCGTAGAATGCCTTTTGGTTTATGCAATGCCCTTGCTACATTTCAAAGATGCATGATTTCTATATTCTCTAATATGATTGAAAAATTTATTGAAATCTTCATGGATGACTCTTCTGTTTTTGTTGATTCTTTTGATTCATGCTTGAAACATCTAGCTTTAGTTTTGAGAAGGTGCCTGTAAATCATGATATGTATGCAAAGCTTAACTTGTTTAGGTTTTGATGAATGACAACCATCATAGCTTTTGAGGAAAAGCAATACAAGAATCAACGAACCATTTCAAAAGCAAACAACAACAACAACAAAACAAGTCCACAAGCAAGAAGATTTTTTAGAATCTTAGGACTTAGGTAATTGTTTTGTTAAGAGCCAAAATTAATTATATCTCTCTCACACACACACTTAAAACTTGTTTTATAAAATGTTTTAAAAAGACAAAAAAAAAAGTTATAGCCGTTATGCATTCGTATATGTGTCAAAATATGTTTTCAAATGATAAACATCTCAAAAGAGTTGATCCATATACCTTTTATATGTTTTGAAAGTTGAGAAAAACGTTTTTAGGGTGATTTTACACCCTAGAATCGATTCTGCTATAGAGGAATCGATTCTAGGCACTCAGCCACGCCAGAATCGATTCTGGAATCGATTCTCAGCAACGGCGTCAGCCAGAATCGATTCTGGAATCGATTCTGAGGAGCAAAATTTGAAAAATTTGCAACGGCTATGTGCAGAATCGATTCTGAGATGCTGGAATCGATTCTGAGTGCTGAAAATCACTCATAACGGCTAGTTTTGACAAAATGGCTCCTTTCCACTTTCTCCCCAACATTTCTAAGGTTTGGGAAGTCTATAAATTGATAGTTTTGAGCCTCATTTCAGATACAACATAATTTCCAATCAATCTTGTTATTATACTTCAATTTCTAATCACTTT